>OMKZ01018784.1:0-11216 GCA_900302535.1 Neoniphon sammara
GGAGGAGGTGGGAGAGGAGGAGGAGGAGGAGGAGGGAGGACAGAGGAGCAAGCTGGACAGATGGAGGACGGGACCCAACACCTGGGACACTGCAGGGTGGACATGAAGGAGCTTAGTGCTAACCCAGGAGGGCTGACTGCTGCCGGTGAGCTGACTGCACTCTGTTGTCTGTCTCTCTCAAGGTTCTCTGTCTGTCTGTCAGTCTGTCTGCCTGTCTGTCTGTCTCTCTGTCTCCTGCCTTACTTCCATTTTTCTTCCCTTTCTTTCCATTCCTCTTTTGGTTTGTCTTCACAAGATTATGTGCATTCTTTCAATTATCTGTCTGGTACAGTTGCTCCTTTCTGCTCTGTAACACTGTGTGCAATTAGAACTCATTGTCAGCACTAAGTATATGTTCAAGTGATGTCTGCTTTTTGTACACTTTCCCTCTATTTCTGTTTGCGTGGGTCGTGGTTCTTTATATGGTGTGTGTGTGTGTGAGAGAGGGAGAGGGATTACCAGGGTGTTAGGGAGACAGTCATTTAAATGCATGTGTGAATGAATACTAAGTGAATGAGTGAGTTCAATTTAGTCTGATATTGTATTATCTAAATGACCCCATCCCTTATGGCCATACTACTGTAATTATTACAACAGATCACTGATCATAATTCCAACGATAATTTAGTGTTAGCAGATGTTTGCTAAAAATGATCTGATATACACAGTTGTGAACACAGTTATTGGCTCATCATGTATTAGGAGCATGCTGATACATTGGTGAGTTCTAATGAAAGAGCAACAACATTTGGGCACATTAACATTAAAATAGGTCCACAATTTTTATCTGGAGAATTGATTTCAAAACTTATTACCTGCCTTACTGTGTGTTTCCAAAGAGGTATTCTTGCAATGTTAGGTTGGTTGAATAAAATGTTAGTAGCCTAAGAACATGGTAAATTATGTTAGATATGTGTGCACAACCTGTCTTTCAGTTTTGGGTCTCACGAAAATTGATCTTAAAAAGTGGTTCCCCGGAGAATTTTTAAAAAAAATATTGACATTTGCTTGTGTGTGCGCATTCTTAATGTGTGTTTTGTGCTTTTGTACCTGTGTGTGCATGCACGCTCATATCTGGCATATGCGTTTGTGTATGCGAATGTGTGTTTGTTGCATACATGGTCATTTCTGTGCATGTGTGTGTGTGTATGTGCGCGTGTATTTTTGTGTGTGTACTTGTGTTTCCCTTTTGACTGCAGTCATATTACATACAGCCTAAAAGTGTTGTCACTAATGAGTGCTGGCAGAGGCAAACTTGATGTCTCAGTGCCCATCACAACAGGAGAATGCTAATGAGATTAGCCATATCAGTGAAGCCACAAAGCCTGCTCTCCAAGTTTAATACCTTTGCTTACCAAAAGGACAGATACTGCATACAGTGCCGCTAAGCATTTGAATTGGCATGCAAGCTTACAGCCATCATCTTCCCCACGGGGATAAGTAAATGGAGTTGTATAAAGAGAAATGAAGGCACATTTGATGATGCCTTTTTCTGCTCGTCTCCACGCAGACACACACAGAAGCATGCACCTGCACGGTTATGTGTGCATGCACAAACACAGAAACACTTGCACATGAACACACATGCACAGACATGAGCGTGCATGCATACACAGGCACATACATACTCTCTTAACACAGTGATCACGAACCTCAGACATGTGTTACCTACAGTCATGGTTTGGAGATGCCATTTGACAGGTGTGGGAGTATAACAGCGATGACAAACACCTCTCTATACCTCTGTTTTGTTTTCCCTAAGCATCCTGGGAGACAAAAGGGAAGAACAAAGCACATAATTACCATGTTTGGCATGAAAGACAGGTTGACAACCCCACATTATCAGTCGCAAGGTGAAATTGTTTAGCTCCGTTTTTGACAGAAGACTAAAGTGGGACCAAATTGTTCCTCAGTACTTTTATGGTTAAAGTTGGATTAGCCTTTTACAAACTTCTTATTTTCATTGTTTTTCATTCCTCCCTGCATATGACTTTTCCATGTCTTCACAAAACTATTCCATGCTCCTTTTAACCCTGTGCACACCATCTCCCATCTATGTGGCAGTCGGGACCTCCTCAGCACACCGATTCACAACACTTCATTAAACGCTGGCAACAAAACCATCTGTCCCCTCTCAATCTCCCAGGGCAGTAATGTGACGATAACTCACTCTCCCATTCAGCACCACTTATCCTAATGGGAGGCCCGTTTGTGCAAACATCAATCGAGTTAGAGGTATGTTAGCCTGTGCTGCTGGGGTTGATGATTGAATCGTCAGAAAGGAAGTGCAGGTGTTGTTTAGTCAATTTGAACAGGAGGATAGAAAGGAATGAAGATTGGACAAAAAGACTAAGGCGACTGGTCAGAAAGACTGATGGAGAAAAGCTGAGGAAAAAAGAAAGTAAGGAAGAGGATTGAGTGGGGAGGAAGCAAGATGAAGAGAGAGACAGAGTTCCCCAAAATATCAAATCCCGTGGCGAACAAGCCACAGAAGTGAATTATTAATAATACCCTCTCATAGTCCAAGGTAAATAATATTCAAAAAAATAAACAGGATCGTTTCTCAGGCCCAGGCTCTTAAATGTAATATCTATTCATGAAGAGGATAAACAGGAGTGATTAGAAATGCGGGCTACACCCACTGTGCGGGGGTTTGTCAAAGCTCTTTCTAGAAATTGCTTGATATTCTCAGTTGAGCTACAAGTATGTGACAGGGGGGCAGGAGCATTGACAGGCAGAATTTTGGAGATTTTCCACAATTGTTTTTGTGGAGTCAGGAATAAGCAGCAATCCCATGTGAAATCTCTACCCGCAGTCCCCACATTTCTCTCTTCCATTTCCCTTTACATAGTATCTGCTGTGAGCTGCTATGTGGTTATCACATTGTGAAGTGGGTGAGGAGGCAGGGCAATGAGAAAGGAAGGGGGTTAAATGATAATCTGCAAGACAGACAATCTAAGTCCCCATACATTAATTAACTTTGTCATCCCAGAGAAATCACCTAGCCTGCCCACTTCCTAATAAATTACCCTCTCCTTCTATCCCTTCATCACTCCTTTTTCCCCATTGATACCACCCGCAGACACAGGGGTGATAGATTGGAGGTACAGTGGGGCTTTGCTGTTATTTCTAGAGCCAGATGAAACTGCAGTATTGCGGGCGGGCACACCTCATTTGCTTTGGGCCCCTCTGGGGGTTACATCTGCATGTGCAGCCTGCCTGCCTGCCGCCTGCTGCCTTGCTGGGCTTATTACCATATTCATAATGCCAGCGGATATCGATTATAAATACCACACCTGTGCCACTTTTCTCCGCATTTTTCTCTGCACATTGGAGTTGGATCACCAGTGAGCCTCCTGAGCTAAAGGAAATATGATTGAGATGAACTGTACAGGTGGTTGACCTCTCCTCTTGTAATGGGCAATTATAGTAATTAGAGTTTCTGCATTTGTTTTGGTTAGCCTCATTCTTCCAAGGGGCTAATGACATGCGGTGTATTTAGTGCTTGTGGACAACAGTGCTGTCAAAGTGTATGTAACCGGTGCTCTGTATTCTCCAGGTGTATTCATAATTAATCCATTATTCTGATAATTATGGATATTGAGAGTCATTGGGAAAATGCCCAGATATCACTTTTCTTAATATTCATCATCAGCAACAAAAAAATGCGCAGGTGATATGGCAAACAATACTTTCCTGAGCTATATTGGCTGCGCTGTTAACAAGTGTCCACATGGAGTCAGTTTAATTATTTGATTCAAATGCAGCACAGCTTGTTTTGCCTGTTTCATGATCTAAGCACCTCGCATGAACTTCTTGTAAACACCTGACACTCAAGTCACAGCTGTGCCCTAAAATACAGACGTCTTTTCACTTCAGCACTGCCATCTTTGATTTCAAAATCGAATCATTATCAAGCATTATCAAGCATTTCTAGTTGCTTTGTTGTAAATACAGCAATTCGTGGTTGGTGTCCCCGTTCCCTACCAGACCTAGACGTGTCTCAATTTATTTATTTCTACATTGGTAGAGAAACTCTCCAGTGTTCTCTCTCCAGATGAGTTGTGTAGTTATAGATGGAGTCCTCCAAAGTAACTGAGCTGCTCGAGTGACAGTCCCTTGTGATAGCGTGGCACCAGAGACAGGACCCAACAGCTGGCACTGTCTCAGCCCACCTAGCTAAATGCTCTCACTTGCCACCACCAAACATGTCATCCAGGCTTATTAAAGTTTCATCAGCACTCCCGGGGATGCCTAAGTGGTGACAACATGAGGAGACATGACCCCCCGAGGAGTGGGATGGTGGTGATGAAGATGATGATGAGAGGAATGTTAAAACCAGACCAGGAGCTCATATACATACATAATTGGCCTGACTATGAAAGTGAGTGTGTGTGTATTTACATGCCCAAGTACTTCAGCGTATGTGTGTACTTCATTAATTAGATATTTACTGTACTTGTGCATACAACAGACTTCAAGACATTGCACAACGTTTGCATAAGTCTGTTTATTCAAATGTTGCCCAGCTTGACAAGCGATTACAACTTCAGTTGGTGATGAACTCTCGAGAGGGCATTGGGTAGAGCTAATGATTTGCATGATTTAGTATGCTTGTTTCTCATTAGCAATCTCTGTATTGTTGTGTTAGTTTGGTTTAAATTAAAATAAGCTATAGGGAATATCCATCCTGAACGTAATTCATTATAAGCCTATGATCTTGAACAATTCAGCAACTCTCTCCCCAAGATATAAACAAGAGTGCCAAATTTGTGATGTTAACAAGGAACACTTTCACATGCTGCTTCATTGATAGTAAAAGAAGACAAATTTTCTGGACACGGTGACATTACCCATTGTGATTTGGTGGTGATTGATGGTTCGGTGGTGATTCAGTCATAGGGAAATATTTTTTGGATCTGAACAATTAGAATGTAATTAGCATGAGGAAACTGACACTTGTTTTTGGTTTTCTTAAAGCGAGTTTGTTCACTTTTGTTGTCAAACTGTAAAACTTAAGAGAATAAGATGCATTTTGTCAGCAGGGGGATTTTACCTTTAAAACTGCCAAGTAGGTGTAGTGACTGAAGTAATTATAAAACATTAGTAAATCATTTTAAGTCTCTATGAAGGATCCTCATTATGTAAAATGACTGACTATTACCTAAAGTCGTGTGGAGCCCATACATCAGTAAGCATCGAGTAGCCATGGCTCATTAGTGTGGTTGATGAGCCTTGGAGAGCCCAATTGTGTCCAAGCACCACGGGAAGAGGAGGATGCCTACCCTTTGCACCGTCATGCAGGTGTTTCATCCGTGTGGCATTACGTATTCTTGTGTGTGATGCGTTGGGAAGGTGGTGATGGAGAGATGGTGCTGGTGACAGATGGAGCAAGCAGCCAGACCTCTACTCATCATCATGGCATCAGCCCTCAAGGGCAGTGGATACCCATGAACTCTTGTTCTGACACACGCTGCAGTTGAACACATAGATTGCAGTCCGTTTGCATAATCTAAAGTGAACAGTGCCATCAATCACAGTGGCATTTTGGGAGCCCATTATGCAGCAAGTGTGTTAAGACACTATCTGAAGACATATTTTGCCATTAGAAAAGCCTCTTCCTGCACACTTAATGCCACATTGGATAAAATGCATAGACCTGTGTAGCTTAATCCTTGTGTTTATTTCTGTTATTGCCTTTCATTTAAAGTAGAGCAACATGTCTTAAACCTCAAGGAAAACAAATTGCAATTGGTTTTGTATACCTTTTAACATGTTTTATTTTCTCTCTGTCCATCTACATCTTTTCTGTTTCTCTTTCTTTCTCTCTCAGGTGTTATTCTAGCCCCCAAGTTGCCTCATGTGGAGTTCAGCCTTGGTAAGTTCTTTTTTATTCTTCTTGAGTCATTTTACTGTGCAGGGTAGTGCCATATGTGAAAATATCCCATACTTATAAGGACGCCCTTGGAAGTATATTAGATACAAGACACATGCACTCTCATGCAGGAGCACACATTTTTAATAATGCCAGTCAAATCATTCATCCCCGGCCCAGAAACACCACATCAGTTTACAGCCTCTGAGCCACCTTCTTCATATGCTGACAGTCACATTCATGCAGAGGTAGCACAAAATCAGCGGTGACATATCTACACTCATTCTTAGTCTCTTCTTGTGTCTGACATACACACACATGTATAAATACATAAACCTGCACACACACTCCCTAGGTATGGTTAGAAGGGACAACAGAAATCAGGCACAGAGAAAATATTAGACAAAATGGTGGAGGGTCCTTTTGAACTTTTCATCTAGATGGCCTCTTTAATTTTTTATGAGATTGGAATGCTGAAAATCTATTTCTAGACAATTCCCTGTTGCTCAGGTCAAGTTTCCTAAACCAAAAAAACTTGAAACAGAATCACAAATATTATTCCTATGGCCTTAGACAATCACAGTAAAGAGAAGACAGCCAAGCCTCAAATCTATTATGCCATCAAATGCTCCCTGCTGTTTCATTCACAAAGAATAGAAGGATGACTTTGCATACTTTGATTGTACAGAGGATGATTTTCCGGGGATATGATGATATTTTTTTGTTTCAGATCTCTTAGTACTACCATGAAAGAAGCCCATTAACATTTCACAAAGTAATCCCCTGAGCACTGAATTTAACTGACCCAAAAAGGGTCACTTGATGACTTCATGTGTAATGACCTATGTATGCCTCCTTGCCTTACTAAGAGGTGTTTGCGTACTCTGTGAGGTTAAAAACAATCATGTGGACATGATGTGGTTTTCAGCACTCCTGATAACCCCCTTTCCACAATGACCTGTGTGTAGACTATCCAAAATTATAGCCACGCAGAAGTCTGATAACAGTGTGCTTGGTATGAAAATTGTGCAGGGCTCAAAATGGACATCAGCATTGCATGTGTGAATGCACACAAACCCACACATGGGTGCACATACACACACACAGACACAGGCCCAGAAGGGCATACTGCAACAAATCAGATGAGGCCTCTGTGGTGCTGGCTATGTGGTGTTGCTTTCTAGTCTTCTATATGCATTGCACCTTCAGTAGAAACACTATTTGAATGTAAATGCTCTGTCATGGTGAAGAATACAGCTGACAGATGGCACTGAAAAGAACCATGTGCTTCTGTAATTGCAGTGGTTGGATGTGTGCTCATGTGTGCTCACTGTACATCTGTTGAACCTTTATCAGATCTGTCAAACCCACAGTGACTGTGTTTAATTTATACAGTGAAGATGTGTGCATATTACATCTAAAGAAATGCTGTTCTTAATTAAAGATATATAAGAACATAATTACTTTTAAGCTCTGGCAGGAAATTACATGTTGAAAGGTGTCCATTTTATTCTTTTCAAAGGATAAAACATACGGAGTTAGACATAAAAAATACAGTGACCAAAAACTACAGTGGAGCTAAAGGAATGCTTGTGTTCTGTGGTATCTTTTTTGGGGTGGCTGAGAGGACGGTCTTTACTTGAGCCTCATAATGGCTCAGAATTCAGGAAAACCCAGCCTACTTAATG
Source organism: Neoniphon sammara (assembly GCA_900302535.1). Taxonomy (NCBI): domain Eukaryota; kingdom Metazoa; phylum Chordata; class Actinopteri; order Holocentriformes; family Holocentridae; genus Neoniphon; species Neoniphon sammara. Next base: position 7,603 of record OMKZ01018784.1, read on the forward strand.
GAATGGAATAATTATGGTTGGTATCTACAGCTAATCAAAAATCAATGGCCTGGCAGTGATTTTGATAGCTTGGTCGTCTCATATCACAACAAGTAAATCATGTGTGACAGATGAAACAAAGATCCCAGCCAAATGCTATCTCTGCTTCTTATTGACAATTTAATTGGCCTGTTTGAAGAAAGAATATGGTGTTAAAAAAGTTATTGAGGATTTAGTCTTAGAGATTGTCTAGCTTTCCTCTTTCCCAAGGAAAATGCTATGGCATTTTGCCATGCCTTGAGTGTTTGAAACAAATAACCTGTGGCAATTGTGGCAGCACGGCTCAGTTTCTTCCGCTGGGCAATGAGAAAAGAGAGAGGATACTGCATGCTGTACATAAGATGCAGCTTTATTACTTTTTATATAGTGCACTTTTTTGAAATTCCAAAATCTCAGGCTCTAGAGGTGACAGTATTGAGTATTTGCTTTTAGCTGAACAAATGAACAAATCATATTTCTTCTGGCAAATGAAGGTACTTGGAAACGCAAATTTAGAGGTGGAAGCGGTCCATGTAAGTTACCAAAAAATGAAAATCATCAGCTGCCATGGCATTGGCATTGTACTACTTGTTGCCTAGTAACTGTGATGAGTTATTCTTTTAGAGAAAAGATGCTTTTCCACAACATGATTCTACTATACACTCAAGTCACTTGAGCTGGAACTTGTGCTTTCCAGTGTTCCGCCATTTACATTTTATTGACATGTAGCATCCTTTTCACTGGATCTACTGAAAGTACTGGGGTTGTGATTGTGTTTCTGGAGTCAAACACTTCTGTAGATTATATTTGCAAACAAATGTCCTGATTAGGTAGACTACAGTGATCTGAGACACATGAACATTGGTTCTGATCCAGTTTTTGGTCTCTAGAGAGAAAACAACGAGGAACAGAGATTACTGAATTCACCAACACCAGCAGTCTAGCCAGTCAAACTTAGATTCAAAGTGGATACATTACATATGTCAAGCTGAGTAATTGTGTGTGCATGTGCCAACGCTTTGGCATGTGGTGTTGTTTGTTTGTGTGTGTGTGTGTGTGTGTTGCAAGTTGTGTATGGGAGTAGTTCCTGACCTTTCCATTTCACTTCACTGCCAATTAATGTTTAATTATATCTGCCTCGTTAATTATGGCACTGTGCACACAAATTAGGTGCAGTGGCCGTTTGATATTGCAAAAGTGAGAGATGGCTATAACATGACTTCTGTCATGTCCTTCATTTTCTATGCAGGTAACCTGAATATTACCTCTCATACAGAGCACAGTAAACAGCCCTTCATACAAGTATGCTGACATGAATATAAAAACTCATGTGCACACCATGTGTGCGTGCACATGCAGGCAGGCACGCACACACACACACACACACACACACACACACACAGGAGCTTTTCACCACCCTACTGTAATTTTAAATATCCCATCCATTGTATCTCTTTTCATAAGGGAATTTTTTTCTCATCAGTGTGTCAGTGTGGATAATGGTGAACTTTGATCACAATGCGTTGAAAGTGAAGTCATTTGAGTGCTGTGATAATTACCATAACCACAGTGGAAAAAAGACATTATTTTTCTACTCGTAGCCTTTAAGAAACCTTTTTTTTTCTTTGCACTAATGGCAGGTGGGCCTAAGTCTGTCTGTGCATGAGTCCATTTGTATGTCCATTCATTCAGTGTTTTACTCCAAGACAATCCTCAGTGAATCATCTAGTCAATGAAATCTATTTGGAAGTTGCCATGAAATTTGATGAGCACATTCATGTTCCCCAAAGGATGAACCCTGTCAGTTTTGTTGACCTCATGGCCCTTCCCTCCAGCACCATCCTTAGGCACAATTTTACCGTGTGCACAATATCTCAATCTGTTGGGCATGTTACCAAGACATTTAGTGAGCACAGTCATGCTCTTCAGAGGATGAACCCTGCCGTTTTTGGTGTCACCGTCACTTTTACTCCAGTGCCACTCTCACTCCAAAATGTCAAATTTGCACGAGATAGTCATTAGGCCTAAATCTAATTAGGGGATTTCCATGGTATTTGGTGAATGTATTTATACTCCCCAGAAGAGAAATCCTCTTGATTTTGGCAATCTCATGACCTGTCCTCTAGCACCACCCTCAGGCCAAAATGTACAAACCTTATTCTGCCACTGCTTCCATTCCCCCGACATGAACCACGCCTGCGGGGCACCAGTGGCCTGTGCTTGTTCAAGGAGCAGGTAAACATTTGGAATGCTTTGGGGAAATTTACAGCAGTGACAGTGGAATTGAAAAATGGTCTACTTTTTCTTAATTGTAATGAGAGGGGTTAAAAAAGGAAACTGAAAAGGAAACTGTCTTTATTAGAAGCCAGATTTTCCTGTTAATAGTTGTATGTAGCACATGCAAAAGTGCTGTAAATGTCAATTTAATGAATGTATTTCAAAACTGATGCAATTCATTTTAAAATGGATGACCCATTCACAGATGAGACAGCCAATTAAGGGCATCATTTTAAAGTCCTCTACTAATTTAACATTATATGCTTGCCTGTATCTTGAAAATGTACAAGACTGATGAGCGTCTGTGTGCACCAGGTGAAGGACAAATTCATCTCAACATGACAGCCTTTATTTTCCCACCGTTTTCCCAGACCCAGTGGCAAACAGGTGTGCAAAATGGCAGCACATGCAAATAATGTTGTCAAATTAATTGAAGCGTTGAAATAATTATCATGATGAATAATCTTCTTGCGGAGATGAGCATATATTTGTCTCCCGCGGCAACTCCCAGGGCTCCCCTCTCGATAAATGGAATTTAGATTCATTGTGGGGTCACAGAGGCCCACTGCATTAAAACTCATTTCCAGCAAATTCATCTTGAAAGAGCTCAGCATATTCCAATCACACAAAATAAATACAGCACAGTAATTGAAGCCTCCAAGGATCGGCAAACATTATTGCTCCAAGTGCTCGATTGTTATGGTAATTGAGGGATCACTCTTGGCATACTTTGGTCGTTGAGTTGCTTGCCTAAAATGGCAAGGCGTGTTATTGATGAATTAATTTGCGTGTAAGCCAAGGCATACAATTTTGGGAATAAATGATTGAAAATCTCTACAAATATACTGTTCTTGTGAGGCGCTCTTCATTCACTCGCTCTCTGTTCTTGCTCTTCGACCCATTATTTCAATCTGTCTCACTTTAATAGCTCCGTACTCCTCTTTCCTCTCTCCATGTCACTCCCTCATTATCTCCCCACTCACTCATGTCCTTCCTTAAACTCTAAATGTGTCTCTAAGGGACTCCCTTGTCCTTTCCTTTTGTCACCCTCAATATTTCCCTTTCCTGCCACCTCCACCCAGCATCATAATAGCTCTGACCCTAGAGGGTCAGTAGAAGTGTCATATCCCTGTAAGAGAGCCAATCTGGTGATGCATGGCTGGGCACCCAGTCCCATTTCAATCACCAGTCTGACTGTGGTAAACTCTGCAGAGGGGGTAGGGGAGATTCCTGTGTCCAGGCAAATACAGCTTCCCTGAGGTGACTGATGGGACAGTCAGCAACTTATCCGCACAATATGCAGTATGTCATGTCACGTG
>OMKZ01018785.1:0-14872 GCA_900302535.1 Neoniphon sammara
TATTTTTTAATGCAGGAACAGCAATTTTCACAGTTGACTCAATTATCATCAATTCTTGCTCATTTAGTTGCAACAGAATGTGGAAACTAGAATAAGGCAGAGGCATCAAGTAATTGTGACGGCAGTAATCACATAAAAATACTGCAAATTATTCAGGGCATGTTATGTGCTTCTACGTGAGCTCAGTTCAGGTAGCCAGGATAACAGGCAGTTATTATTTTTAGTAGCAGTAGTAATAATAGGAATAGTAGTAGTACTGGTAATAGTATTATTATTAGTAGTAATAGTGGTAGGAGTAGTAGTAGTAGTAGTAGTGGTAGTAGTAGTAGTAGAGAATCTAAAGGCTTGATAGCAGGCTCCCATCCATAGTAGGACTAGCAGCTCATTGGCTGGGCAACTGGGATCACCCACAATCCTCAGGGGCCTCCCGGCTAAATCTGTCCTCTGCAAAGGGGAAATCACAATTCTGCACTGCCCTCTTTAAAGAAATTCTCTCTCTAACATCAAAATATTGGACATGAGCAGAATGGCACCTTATTGAACTATTATGGTGCAGCAACAGATAGAACAAAAAGGTTTTTCATGATAGTCAGAATTACACTTTCATAATAACATATAGACACAAATGACGGATGGACAGAGTTGAGTAAAAACCTAGACCTAAACCTAACATTGTTGGCAAGGACTTTTAATTTGGTGGACAGATTTGCATTGGGCCAAGGAGCAAATGATTAGTTTTTGGTGGTGATCTGGATTTGGGAGTTCTGCCATTTTAAGATCAGTTTTTAGCCATAACTATGAAAGTAACAGACATAGAGATTTGGTTCCAAATTCTGACAGTATGCTTGCAGAGATCAGGAATAAACTTAACTTAAAATTTAAGTGACTGGAATTCTGCATTTGGGTTTAACAGCAAGTTGGAAAATTGGTTAGCATTGGTGCAGATATGCACACCTTTTAGTCCCTGAAATATTTTGCCTCAACTTTTTATCAGGTGTTTTTGGTGAAACAAATTAAGATTAACCTTTGCCAAAATTGACATTTACAGTAATTACCAACTAATTACCAATTACCAACTGCTGGTGTTTAATATTATAGTAAAACACCTCAAGCCGTCTTATCACATCTTAAAATATGATTCCTTCTAACCTTAAAACCAAAAATAATGCTGCAGGTCTGGACAAAAACATATGACTGCATGATCAGGCCTGGCACCTGGACATTTTCAGACATTACACATAATAATACATGCACTGTCACTGTCTGTCTGCTGGTAGACACACATTTAAAAAATAAAAATAAAAAATTAATCTGTGCCAAATATATAATCTTTCAAAATAACAAGACAATAAATCTCTAACAAGACTGTTTGTCTCATTTTTCTTAGTAATGCTGGATAAAACAAAGCTCAGAAAGACAAAGTGTAAACAAAACAGATATGAAAAAGACTTCAGTAAGCTTTGTTTGATAGTGAGAAATTATTCTGAGGTTGAATTTTTTTTCAGGCTCTATCAGTGCTGCCAGCTGGCCAGACCTTGTTTAGCGCTATCACCATGCAACGCACAGCACGATAAAATCTGCAGCTCGCTGTCCCAGAAAATATCACGTCCAAAAGACTTCTTACAGCCGAGCCGCACGTATTACACTGCTTTCTAATATCTTCTGGAAGACGGGAACTTCATTGTTTCAGTATATAAATTTTAATACTCCTACTGTTCACAGTTTGAACTCAGCTTCTCTGTTTTTCATTTCTTGGCACACCATGCTAGTCACTCTATATAGGAACCACAATGTACTATCTGTCAAATCCAACTTACAGGATAACAGACTGCTTGCATAATTCAATTAACAAATGCGCTTACAGCAGTATCAGCAGTATTATGGAAGCCTGGTGTAAATCTCTGCATTAGGAACCATGCCTTCCTCCTCTCTGGATGGGTAATTTATCACTTTGCACATCAGTCAAATTAGAGTCTCTGAATACGGACTACACGTTTTCATACTTCATCTCAAACTATCACACTAATCAACCGAGACACAACCAGGAATAGAGAAAGGGTGACAAGAAAGAATTTGGCAGACAGAAAGACGGATATATCCCCTACAAGAAAGGCCAAACTGGATGATAATGTGTCAGAATGAGATCAGACCAGCAATTACAGGAAATCTCCTTCCAGCGGGACGGAAGATATGACGATTTCCACGGCCGTATCTGTCCTCGCTCATCACAGCAAAACCGAGCGCAGATGTGCGGCGCTGACCTACATCTCTCACCTTCAAATTGGGAGGAGGAGCTGGTGGGTGGGTTGGCGGGGGCAATTGACACCCTTTATGAGCTCCCTGCTGACAGGTGTGATGTATGGAGCCAGCTCGCCGTGCTCTGAGGAGCTGTCAGAGAGGAAAACACTCCGCTCTGGGGGCCAACCAGTTTTTCCCACAGCATCAAGCCTATATCTGTGACACTAACACATGACAGGCACTTTACTTTGAAAGTCAAGTCAGCAAGTATGCTCTTTTGCAGCAGTGTCCCTACGTCACTCTCGCACAGTTATACACAGTTACACACATTCACACGAGGGAGCTGCCCAGTACAACCACACACACACATACAGATGCAGCCAGATTGGTGGTTTTCTGGGTTCAAAACATTCCAAAATCCCTATAGTCCCTCATGTCCTATTAAAGTTTTATCGCGTCGGAACGGACTGTCACAGCAAAATGATGTAACCAGTGAATGTTGCAGAAGTGCATCCAGCACAGACAGTAATTTAAGGTGGTGGTACATCAGCAGAGGCAGTTTTTGAGATACTAATGTGTTTGTTTCTGGATGTTTGTGCACACAAAAACAATGTCAAAAGCTGAATGCTTGTTTCTTCCTCTTTTATGGTATTATAGTGTATTAATAGTACAATTATAGCAGCAATGTAATTCATAAGACATTTAACGTCACTGTAACAAAGCCCAGGTAGTGCTGAGTTCAAAATAACCCACACCAGGAAAACTGGGCAGAGTCCAACACCAGATGATATATGTGGATACTGAAACCTATTCAGATTGTCTGCTAAAAACGCCTGGGGACAGCACCTAAATAATGGCTGTGGCTCAACAGACAAAGGTTCGATTTTATTTATTAATGCACTGATGACTGTCCAAGGGTCATTTGAAGATTTAGTGCATTCACATGCACAGTATATGGCTCCACTTTCTCCCCTCATTGAAAATGAATGATGACCAGGCCAGGTACCTTCTGTGTCCAAAACCATAATACAAAGTTCCAAGATACAAGTAATTCTATGTAAATCTGTTATAGATGATGTTGCATCTGTTTTTTTTTTTGTCCAAAATGACAAGATACATTTTAATCCATAGCAATAGCAGAGCTGCTCAAAAAAGTTGCAGATTTTTATGCTTTTTTATCTGTAAAGAACAATGCCTGTTTCAGTGTTACTTTGACTCATTCTGGATGGCCTGACATTAGTGTTGCCAACCATTCCAAGGAAAGTAGCTATTAACTGCTGAAAAAAATCATTTCAGTCACTAGATTATACACTACTGTCATACAGTAATTTGTGCACCAAGTTTTATGCTTCAGTCCTCGCACTCAGCAGAGCGACAAGCCAAGCATGTAGCGCAAATCTGCATCCATCAAACATATTTGTTGCCAAACACTTGTGGATTCAACACATTATCATTACTCCCCACGGTCAGAAAAAGCTGCTAGATTTGTCATTAGTCAACTAAGAGAAATAAAGTCACCAGGGGGGGAGTCTGAAAAGTCACGACATCTACCATAAAAGCTGTTAAGTTGTCTAAGAGTGCCTGATGCTTCTGCTTTAGCATGTGAGGGGGAAAAAATATGGTTTGGAAGATGAAAGAGCATCTTAAAGAAAGTCTAGTATATAAGCAAAGCATTTGTATTAGTGCTTGTAGCACAAGATAACTTAAGATACAATATTGTTAATATGGCATGTTGATGTGGAAACACTGCAGCACTCTCAGGAAGTAATACCATAGTGCCATAGTGTTAGCTAAAGTGGAGACGTAATAATGTCAATATTTGCTTCAGCTTCTGATGATGATGATGATGATGATGATGATGATGATGATGATGATGATGATGATGATGATGAGATGGCATGGTGTCATTTCTTCTACAGCTGATGAGTGTAATAATGTGATCGTCAGAATAATCAATTATCAAAATATTAATATGCTGCAGCCTGAATTCTCAGACTTTGGAGGCTCTGGCGCAGCTGTAGAGCAGGTAAAAGCATTACATAATAACCTCTCTCCCTTAACACTGTTTTCCATCTTAGTCTGTCAAGGCAACTCACAAGTTCAAGCTCACAAGTTATTTAGAGCTGCTTTGCACATTGGTCGCTCTAATTGGCTATGACAGGTAACTGAAAAATTGAACTTCAGTACCCAAAAATCATGTAACATGATGAACACAGCATGCTCATGTTTACAAGCACAGTCAGTGAGCGCTTTAGAACAAGGTATTTATTGTTCCCAGATCTACATATTCTGTATCCACTACATTTTCTACTATATGTTTGTATTCTAATTGTCTTCTAATTTTATAACTGGTTATATGAGCTGCTGCTAACTTGGTTAGAACACTCCTGTGAAAGACATTTTTAATCTAAGAGAAGTATTTCCTGGTTGAATGAAGTTTAAATAAAAAAATAAAATATAATAAAATAAGGCAACAAAGGCAAACAATCTGACATGATGAGTCCAGCTATCTCTGGACAGAGTTCATGCTCACTGCTGATTAAGAGACAGACGTTTGGATTCGTCATTTCATTTGTATTTTCACTCTGTTTGTCCAGAATTTCATCTGGACAGACATGATGAATCTACATCTCAGGATATTGTTCTCTACTGCAGGTCCACTTTGGGACTTGGGCTGATAGGACGTGCATTTTTACATAAAAATCTTGACTAGTGTAGCTTTAATATTTGATAATGGCTCTATGCAATGAAGCAGCTAGAAAAGGGGCTGCTAACAAACATGTAAAAGAAAAAGGGATATTTATCTTCCTGTGACCCAGCATAATTTAGGAAATTTCTACTGGTCTGTTATTTTCTTTTGTCTTGTCAAAATACTGGATCACCAAATAAGGTTTTAATATAAACAATCAATGACATAATGAAAACAATACAAAAAGTTGCAGCAATTTCTTTGATAATACGATTTTACCAAAGTCACAAACAGTTTATATGTGGTGCACTGAGTCACCCACACAGTGCAGGCACAAGCCTGTGAAAGTCTCCTTCACCCCATGAGGGATTAGGCAGGCCCTCAGAGGCCAAAGAACAATCAATCTTACTCATCTTCAGCGAGCGCTCATTATCTAGTTATCAATGAGAGTCCCAGAGAAATATCTCCTTGCGTGACAAATGATCAGCAGGGTCTGCTTTAACTGGGTGTCCTACAGAAAGACTGCCGGACAGAAGGGCTGTGGAAAATTTTACTTAGATATCGCTGGTAACGTAGCTGATAAACCTCTTAACCGGTATCTGTGATTTCTCTTGGTTCTGCTTCTTTATTCCCTTTTAGTATTTAACAAAAGATCATGAAACATTACAAAAGAAACAGTGCTCCTAAATGGAGGACAGTCTTATCGTGTTACTGAATTTTTGCTCATTAAACCCAGTCTCATGTTTTCACTGGGTGGGGTTAACACAATCTGAAACACCAGTAAAATTTTGTCCCTTATTGTATAGTAGCATTAGTCCAGCCTGCATTATTCTGATTGGCTGAGAGACATTCCAGCACCTATTGTCAACCTCATCACTTAAGCATCAGTCCACTTTACATACAGTGTATACACATAAAAATACACAGCACATTCAAACTGCTGACAGGATTTCCACTGGTATCTCCACAGTATCAACCTGTCAGGGTACTCACAGCCAGCCTTGCCTCTCTCGCTGAAGGGGGAAGTGCAGCAGAGTATTGGAAACTTTATAACTAGAGCCAGCGGTGTCAAGCTAACTGGCTAAACTTCCTGGCAGGCACACTGCCACCCCACAATGGTGAAAACAACTCTTCCTCACACCACAGGCCCCCACAGCCATTTTATTTACATGATAACTAGAAGGCTCATTGTGCGCTCTGTTCCGCTGTAATGGAACTGGACTGGAAAATTTTACCATGTTTGCTGCAACAGCATTAAGACTGCATTTGTTAGTTGGATAAAAACTATGAATTAGAGATACTGTATGTTTCCTTTACAACAATAAAACACCCAATGTCATGCTGAATCATGATATTGTGTATTATTGCAACTGCAGCACAGCAGTGCAAATATCTCATTGTATAGCACTCCTTCACCTGCATTACTGTTACCTCTACTTCATTCTTTATTTGTTAGGTTCATATATGGGGCTTTATTAGGCTTTATTTGCCCTGTTATACCTGTTCATCCATGAGCCATTGTTTCAACAATATCAAATCACTATTAATTTTTAGCATTAATAAGATTATATGTGAGGATCCATGACGTATCACAGGTTTGTCTGCCCAAATAATTATACTCTGGATAAAACTGCCACACCATGCCTTCCTCAGCCTCGTTTACAGCTAAGGGCACTTCGGCAGGTACCTCTTCACTAACAGTGTTTACATCCAGTAAATAGCCTCTGGCCTTTCGGTCTGGTCTTTCAAACTTGGTAAATGGGTAAAAAAATACTCAACTGTGGCATCAGGAGAAAATAAAAGCTTTTCAAATGCACTTTCCAATAGCTTTAAATCTGTGCCATTATCACATTTTTTGGGGAGAGAAGGCGATCGTTCAGTTGTCATTAGCTGGTATGGTGTATGATTATGGACCAAACACTGTGCTCTCAACAGTGTTTTGTTATTATATGAGTCAAATGCCACTCTGAAATGTCAGGCTGAGATAAGTCGCAAGTTAAATTATTCAAGAAACATATTTATGACACTAAGTGAAATTGTGTGTTGATGCTTTCTGCTGATAACCAACCTAGATCTAAATCTAGAAACTGAACGATAGATACATAGATGTTAAAAATTATGACGACCTACATTTACTGTATATAATCTATCATGTTTTTTCAAGTGTTGACGGCACTTCATATAGTGAGGAGGCAGCTGACCTTAGCCACAGTCAATGTGTAGCTTCCACTCAGGAGATACATGAAACAGATTTGCATGAACACTCGTACTTAAGGACAAACACAACTACAATGACATGTTGTATACAAATGCCCCTTCCACTTCATCACATCTCATCACCATCCGCTCTGCTCAAATGTCCTCCACCGAGACACTGAAGCTCTATCAGATCCATGAATGCTGCTGTGCAGCTGACCTTGACCTCTGACCTCTGAGTGGAGAGAGGCAAGCAAGAAGATAATTCCTCTATGGGATCAATATCTTATTGTCCCCTACGATCGAAGATCAGGGAAAGGACTATGGATTGGGCTCCGTCCATCCATCCTATGCTATTTCTGATCCTCTGGTGCCTTTTTTGGACAAAAGTTGGGGAAAAGACGGACTTTGAGACTGCAGCCCAGTATTTTGCATATAAACCTGATTGGCCCACTATAGCGCCATCACCAGGCCAACAGCACCCTAAGCTTCATGCTCAATATCTCTGACATTGCCAAATTTGATGAGCCACTAATACCGAGTATCAGTGGCAATCACAAAAATGAAACTGAGTGGTGAGTCACAGCGCCACCAACAGGCCAAAAAGTCCCCAAACTACAAGCAGCAGTTGCACCAATCATGGGAAAGGTCACGGTCTCTGTTGACTTGCTGCTATTGTTGACAGACACACACATGGGGCCGAGGTGCTCTTGCTCATGGGCTTATTGGCAGTGTTGGGTACTGTTGATATGGCAGATCAAACCAGCAAACTCTGGATTACTCACCAGTCTCCCAAACTCCTGCACCAATCTGCACCCTCCTCACAGCTGAAAGGTGAGGGAAGTATCAATCAATCATTCATAAATCCTGGGTCAGTTATAGTAGGAGACAATGTAAAGCTGCAGAGCCTAATTACTACAAGCCTCACGAGAAGAGGTCTGGCAAAAGATGAGCCAACTCTGGCGAAAAAGTACAAGCCACATTGGTGTAGTATATGATTAAATATTAAACGGCATTACAATAAATAACAATGGTATTATAATCATAGGTCTTTTAACGAGGTGGCAGAAGCTATAAACGGGAAATCTAAAGCTGTGTTCTTCGCTCCACAGAGAAATGACCAATTAATACAAAAAGCCATTTTCAATGGTGATTTTCTTCCACAGCCAAAACATCTCATATCTAACACTGAAATTAACTGGAGGGAGTCCAAAGTGTTGTTATCTCCACTGGAACATTATTTGCTGGACTGTTTAAAAGATAAGTAAGTTTAGACTATTTCCCTGACACTTAGACAGACTCTCTCATTTTATTGTCTTCTTTAACGATGCATTCCAAAACTACCATCACAACTATGCTTGCCTGAGCATAAAGTTTTAAGAAAACACACTTCTTAAACACTAAATCACATCTATTGCCAATTTCCATTAATTCCCTTCCTCTATTTTGCACCCCAGTCTTGGAACAACCACAAATGCATGTGCAATAAAGCAAAAAAGTCAAAGAACAGCAACAAGCACAAATGCCAAAACACTTAGTAGATCAGAAAAATACTTTTTTGTTAATGCAAAGCTTAAGATGTAGACGCCAAGGATTATCAGCCCTATTGGATCAGTTTGTGACATGAGATACTTAGAAAAACACTGTGACTTTAATGCTATGGGTTTATTAAAAAGCTATCATATCAGCTGATGACATTACAGCCTGCTAACTGGGGGAGGGGTGACAAACCTTAGGAGCAAATAATTCATTCAACAGGGGTCTGTCAGTTTTTGGTGCATATTACTCATTGAAACCAATGGGTGAAAATCCGTAAAGCAAGGAAACTCAGTAGCTCACCGCTAATGATTTCCATTGTTCTCAATGAGGAATGCTAGCAGTACTGACCAGCTACTATTAGGTAAGGGTCAAGTATAAAATTTAAAAACCATATGTCGACAAATCATTTAAGGAATATTCCTCAGAGTAAAGACTAAAAAACTTAAGGCAATTCTGTTTTTTTCCTAATAAAGAGGATGTTGCGCAGACAGAGTGACAAAAAAGGTGGGACAGCGAGTGGGTGTTGGGTGCGACAAAGGTCACAATCCAGAATCCAACATGTCACTTGATGTTGCTCAGGTACGCAGGAAGTATGCTCCTCCGCTGAGCAACCCGCGTGCCAAAGAGAAAACGCTTGAATTTTCCATCACAAATGTAACCCCGGTGGTTCTCCTCCTGTTTATGTTTAGCTGCTTCAAGCTACGACAGCAGCTGGAACATCGGGCACCACATGGCAGGGAGTTTGGTTTGTAAACAGGTCGGTACTGTAAGGAATGTAAAGTGGTAGAATAATGAAATACTTTGGAAGAGGAATTTTCTCAATAATTGCAATCACAAAATTTGACTACAAACTTCAAGGCCCCAATTGGTGCAACAGTGAAGATTTGAAACCTGAAATATTTTTGTATATTTTGTGATTTGTGCGTAATTACAACTAGTGCTGTCCAATGAAGGCTGACTCTGGTAAATGTGCTCTGGGTGAGTGAAAAAGAGGAATAGTGTGAACGCAGGCTAACAATCATAAAATGACAGAGCCAAATGTGTGACAAACAAAATGTCACATATGCCCTGTATAGCACTGAAATCTGTCGTGAGGCTTTGTGGGGCAGGGCAAATTGTCACATGTACAGCGCTCTCTTTGGCTTTGCCACTTTCTCAGCTCTGATTGCTCGGTGCATGGTGTCCACAGTTTCCTCTGTTTGCATGACCTGTAAGTGAGCAGGCTTGTTGTGACAAATTTAATGGATACAGCGCTAAAATATTCTTTGATAGCCCGAGAAGAGCGACTGCTGTCTGTTATGGTCAGCCTAGTAACACAAAGCCTCTCTAGTCATTCTGTGGTCATTAGTCACTACGATAAGCTACTCTGAAGACGGATGCACACACACCCTAATGAATGAGCGCACATATTGGCAGCATGACTTCACTTTTTCTAACACTGAACTACATCTTATTGTGTACATTGTGCATTGATGGAAAGAAAAAGTGTTGTTATTTGAATTCAGTTTTACTCAAGTCAGGGATTCCTGTCAAGAAGAGTCAAAAGGAGTAAAGAGGCAGCTCACTAAAAAAAGACTATTAGCCTGTTTAGTTGCATTGAGAACAAAAATGAAGATTTTATGCACATTGGAAAATCATCCTGAAATATTAACTGATCTGGCAGGCAAATAATTAAATGGGGTGATTATGTGGTCTCATTTTGGGAGTTGCAAACTTGCAAACAAAGGGTGGGATAGGGACCAGTGTGGGACCAGTGGAGAAACTTTCAAAATAAAGGTGTTAACATCTCTAAGAACCATTTAAATAAACATAAAATTATTGTGAAACCTTATTAAACACCCATAATGTTGCTAGGAATTTACTTTTGTGTCCATCTCTTTTTAATGTTGATTACTTAACCAAACTGGTACAGTATCTTGAGGTTACATTAACTGCACTGTACTGCATGTATCTTGCTCAGATTTCACAACTGATTTCTGTCATGCTGATTTCTGAATTGGACGATCATTTCTCTTCACAGCAGTCTGGTGTCGAGGATAGATTTGCTGCTGTATATCACTCTGCACAGTCTTATATTTCTTTCCATATGTCTGACTATATGATAGATAAAGAGAGAGGGAGGCAATGATCGTTTGCTGCAGTGAAAATAATGCAAGACAAATACTATAAAGTTGTAATACTAAAAATAATAAGTGTTGCATTCATTCTTAAACGCTAAAATGTACTGTAGGCATTTCAGAAATCGTCTGCAGAAGTTGTGATGTCTCTCCTGTACTGGTCTGTGATAGGCTTCCTAATTACGAGACTATTTTATATCTAAAGATCAACCAAGAGCAGACTTTAAAAGCTACTCAAAAAATGTACTCAATGACGCCTAGGTTAGGTAGTTGTTCCAAATTAGAGGTGCCTTCCACCTCTTATGGTATTAACTATATTTCACTGCTAGTTATCCCACACATTTCAGCTCCAGCCTGCCCAATCACTATTATTAATACAGCACAATAGACTCTCTTCTCAGTAAGGGCAGTAGGCTGCAGCATATGTGCAGTCGTCATTTAACCTTTAAACTAAGACACTTTCTGTCACCGTTATCTTTATCACACGAGATCTTGCATGTAAGGACCTAATGTGATTATCATGCAATCCACAGAGTAGGTTCAATGTGCACGATAAGTCCATGTGAATGCTGGATTTGCATTTACCTGGTTGAAATATTTGCATTTGCATACTTTTGTTTGAAGCATCAATTAGGATAGCCATGCCGTTGGTCCTACGGCATGGCTACCACCTGTACGGGAGAAACGCGTTTTTACAGCCCTTAAGAAGAGGCTTATCGCTGCCGAAAACCCATTATTACCAACTGAATGAGTCTTACCTTCCACAAGACGTATTTGCTCGTAATGGCTCGTTGTTCCCGGGTACAAAAATACTCTCAGTGTGTCACATCAGTTCTGGTGCGCAAAAGTCGTTTCCAGCCTTTACATCCCCAAACTGCACAGCGTTAGGAGAGCCGTTAACATCAACTTAAAGGAATGACCTGGAAAATGAAGGATGAGACCTGAAACATCACCACAGCTGTAACGTTACTCCTGTTGTATCTTGCGTGTGCCCTCTTTGTCTCACTGGCGGAAAAATGAGCGATTTTCGATGACTTGGAGCCAATGTTTAAGTTTCATCCCGTGTAACGACGGCTACGAGAAAACATGAGTACTGTATCATTTGGCAATACTAGTCTAAAAAGCCATAATTCTTGTGTTTTCCTACACTGGCGAGGCGAGCGATGGATGAGGCATGACTGCTGCGCGTCCACGACAGCTCAGGCGCGTTCCCGGGTTGGACGCTCCATGCCTGCCTGGATCTCCGTGGCCGTGGGAGTGAACCGCAATAAGAAATAATTCATGGAAACGAGGTCGTCGGTTTGATACAGAGAAAAACTGCTCATACATTTTGAACATTTACTGCCGGTTGAGCAGTGCAGCTGTGACCAAATGTCCATGGTAGCCTAAATATATGCACCGTTTCATTAAATGTTGATAGAAATGTTGATGAAAAAGTTGATTGTAAATGGTCGGCCTGCGTGCACAGCATTAATTAAATGAAGATGGAAACCAGAGCGGACTGAATCATGGGAAAATCGGTACATTACAGTCCGTTCCAGTAAATTCTCTAATTTGCACCGAATCTAGGCTACATGTTAATTAGGCTTGACCATATCAGCCCTTCTCTTGAGAACACGTTAAAATACTTGACATCCACGCACAGTGTAGGCCTATTTATCAATCGCATTTCTCTCTGTCGCCACGTTTTCTCATCTTATTCATGCTTCTTTAAATGGCCCTTTTTCATTGACATTATGCGACTTGTTATGTAAGACCTAAGACTTCTTCCCTGGATGATTCTGTAAGAGCTGCTTTCCTCCCTTGGGGCTTAGATTGTACCCAGTGAAAAAACTAATAAGCCCATACAGGAAGAGAGAGAGAGAGAGAGAGAGAGAGACGTGATACCTTAACCACCCTTTGAAGGATCAAGCCATTTCGTCTGGAAGACAATTATTCTTATTTTTTCAAAGCCTTTTTTAATTTATTTATCTGGTGGAGGGCATACTGAACACACACACTCCTCCTGCTTCTCATTCATATTTTACAGATACACACATCCACACCTGGGAGCTGCTCTGTACAACCAGTCTTTTTGTGTTGGCCACTGAGCAGCTTCACTGGAGCAGCTGGACTGAAGTGCTGCTCCAGTAAATACTGAAGGAGGGCAGAGGATGCCTCCTTCCCTGCCTGATTTCCCAGCTGATATGGGGCTTTGAACCGTCCACCTTCCTGTCACAAGCCCAGTATTCTGACCTTTTCCTAGTTTAAAGCTGCAACAGACAAGATTTTTATGCAGAAATAGATCCTTCTTTTTAGTGTTAATCACAAATTGTGGCTTCAACAGAGAAGGCTGTCCCATCCTGTCTATTTGAGATACCCAATTGTTCCATTTGCTCAAATTAATTTAAGGTTTAGGTGCAATCACTGGCGGGAAATATGTCACTCCTGGAGGAAGCAATTCAGTTCAGAGGACCACTGACGTTGTGTTACAGGATTTATGGGTAATGGAGGCCTTTAAACTTAAAATAAATCTAACAGTTTTCAATTATCACCCGCAGCCTTTTGGGCCTGCTAAAGTGCAAAGTTCCCATATAGTTATTTAACTAGCATTAAAGGAACAGTTCACCCAATGTACCAAAACAGACACTTTCTCATTGAAGGGGGGCAGATAGTTTACTGGAAGCTAACTAGATGAATAAATTATGCTAAGAGTAAGTGGGAAAATATCTTTGTGGTATTTTGAATGAACTGTTTCTTTAACAAACTTCGACAACAAACTTTCTCAGAGGTAAAATTGTGCAGACAACTCATTTGAGCATTTTTAGCTCAGGAAGCTTTGGCCCCTACTGTGCTTGTGTTGCAGCTCGCAAAATAAGTCTGTATAATTATTGCTGCATTATGACACTGTATTTGAATTTTATAAGGGTTAGAGGGGACAATGAGCACTCATGGACATGTTTAGCATTGTTACACAAGCTACCCTAGTTTCCTTAAGTTTTCTTTAAAATGAAAGCAGAGGAAATAATGTGATGACAAAGGTACCACAGCAACGGAAAAGCCCCTTTTGACTCCAGATGACCTGATAGCACTGCGAGCACCGTGGATAAAGATCACAGGTTTCTGTGCATGTCAGATCAGAGGAAATGATAGATGCAGAGAGGAAGAGAATGGAAGACAGGATGAAAGAAAGGAAGTTGATTGTGTGGGAGAGAAAAAAGAGGTGTGCGTGCGTTTGAGCGACAGGGAGACAAAGCGAGGAAGAGGTTGCGGAGGTAAACAAGTAGACGCAGCCTCTCCTGATGGCACACTCACAAAGAGACTGCTCTTTTTGAACAAGTCTTTAAAGTGATTGATGCAATTTGATTCACAAAACTAGACTTAATTGTAATCTCTGTCAACAGCAGCATTAGGCAGGAGCGCGTACGACAATCTAAGAGCTTGTCGTGATCTCTCATAAACTCAGACATTCTTAAACACGCTCCTTCTTAAATACTTAAAGTACTCCAAAACCATCAGGGTATTGTGAATCACGACTGTCTGAACGAATCAGTAAGAGGGTGAATGAATTAGCGCCTCATTTGCTGAATTACAATGGACATCCCTTAACTCAGATGTGCTATACTACTGAACAGCTTGCACTCAACAAATCAAACATATTTCTTATGGGCCACAGGCAGCCTATAGTGACGTTGGCTATAATAATTTGAATTATTTAGGACACTACAAAAATATCCATCAAGTCATTTAGTGTCATCTTCAGTGTTAAAATTCTGTTTTTCTTTAGGGAAAAATCTGCCAGTGGGATGAGATAATCCCACTTGTTTCCAATGCTAATCAACTTGTTTCCAGAATTTCCTTAAATCAAGTGTCATTTTCTTAACACTAGTGGGCTTATTCTGCCTTGTTTGAATATATTTATACTTACTGCCAGAAAAATCCTGAAACTGCATTGGAAACAAGTGGGATTATCTCACCCCACTGGCAGGTTTTTCTCACTTGTTTCAAGAAAATGAAGATCTTAACACCGAATATGAGACTAAATGACTTGTTAAGATGATCTTTTTTTTTTTTTTTTTTTTTTGTTCAAAAAAAAAAAAAAATTTAACCCCCA
>OMKZ01018786.1:8229-20896 GCA_900302535.1 Neoniphon sammara
AGGGGAGATGTGGAAAGCCATATGCGTACTGTGCCAATTTATATCTATCGTTAAATGTTTTAATTGTCTGTCCTATATCACATGGTGCATTTGGAGTTTGATGTACTTGTTCAGTGAAAAAAGTGCAATTTCCCACCAGAAATTAAACTTGACTGCACATTTTTTGGTAAATATGAACAGGAACATGCCTTGAAAGCTGCTACATTGTTCCTGTGTGTTGTGGTGTTTGATAATGCAGTTATTCTATCTCATTATTCTATATATCTCATCATCAAGCAGCAAAAGTTTGTATTCGTTTTATTATGGTCATTCTGTCGAGAATCTACTCCAACTGAATCACACCGAGCAAACTGTCATCAGACCAGGACTTGATTCACGCATGTTGTAACACTCTTTCCAGCTCCTGATGAAATAATCACTCAGCTGAGGTTAGTTTTTACTGTTTTACAATATAATGGTGGTTGTGACATAAACTTTGACACGTTGACGCGAACAGAGCCAGATGATTGCAGCAAATGTTTCTAAATGTAATCACACAGATAACACTCATTCGAGCTTTGAGGGCAAAAGTGACACACCCAAGCACTAAAGCTAGGCAATGAATGAATGCCACACTTTTGACAGACAGGACATCCTCATCAGAAGTCAATATTCAAGATGACAGCCTGTCCATTGAAACACTGGCATCTAAGAGGATCCATACTGTATTGGAGTTAGAAGAGTGTGACAAATACTTTCGAAACTCACCACTGACATGATGGGAATGGATACTCCGAAAATGGAAGGGTCTGTTGAACCAAAGTGATGACTGGTGCACCATGAGGGAGAAACAAGAGAGAGTCAATCATCTCATGTAGAGAAGAGAGCCAATGCTTTATAGTGATATTACAATGGCTAAGAGGTTTTGTTAGGCAAGACACTAATTGGAAAAAGAATGAAAAAGATGGTACGTCATCACAAATGCACACTGCTTTGACCAATCTTACAGAACTTTATTTTAAATTCTAGTAGAAATCCCATGAATTCCACTAGATGGAAAATTAATGCTTTTTCTAACTTAAAAAAATTCAGGGAAAATCAGCGTTCAATGGGTTAAAATATTTTCTATATAATAGGTTTATGTCTACTTAGCGTGCTACATGACATGTGACATCTGGGGAGCAGGTACAAAATGGGGGGAATACTGAAAATCATGCTGCAATATAAATGCCTTGATATTGAGAGACCTTTGCTGGCTCAGGGTTTAAGACATGTGTTTAAAATATAAGTTGTAATTAGAGGCAGATGGCTGACTCACCCTGTGTTTTGTACTTTGGGGAGAATGGACAGAGGCAGCGAAACAAGAGAGCAGAGAAACCCACTCCAACACATCTATTAAAATATTCACATTACAGGGACACACCCACAAAGATATAATAAATCAACCTGCCCTGAGTAATTATATATATATTAAAAGATATGTATGAATACACATGCAGTGACATAGTACACACACAGTATGAATGTCACCAGACCTGATAGGAGTCAAATATCCCAGTAGCGCTGGCATTAGAGTAGTCTGTGGCATGGACAAGTCCTGAAACACAAGAGGTCACACAAATACAAACACTTGCATTTCCATCTTTCCAACCCCCCTCCCCCCTCTCTCATAGGGAGTTAGCTAAGAAGCATTTCTGAGGAATTTCAGCCAATCAATTACGCAATGGGATTCAAAACACAAAGAACATTCTATCTGGGTTTTAAAATGTCATGCAAAGTACAAATGACATGTTATTGTAAGACCCCTGTGGTGTTATCAAATCCACATTTTATCTTTTCACATGATATGGTGCTCATGCCCACATGGCATGCACACAAGCTTAACATTAAAAATACCACGCCCCACCTTTTGTGAGCTTGTACAGGAGCCAGGTGTCTATTGTCCCAAAGCAGCAGTTGCCCTCAGCCACAGCGTCACTCAGCTGAGACAAGAAGAGACATGATGAGGTGAAGTGAGGTGAAAGGAGAAGTGGATGGGTGGCAGATGACACTCACATGCTCAAAACCGCTAAAAAATAAAATGAATGAAAAAAAAAATGTGGCAATTTTATTCTGAATATCGCTGCTGAATTATGCATTTTGACACATGCTGAGAAAGCTACCTATGCATAATTTATTTTCAGCACTTTAAAAAGCAGTGGATTGGGGTGGGGTGGGTGTAATGGTCAGGATTTGTAGAATTTGCTCAACACTATTTGAAGTGCAGTTTGATTTGTGAGTCAGTGACTCTGCAGAATGCCAGAATCGTTGCCTAGATTAAAAAAAAAGGGAATTTCCTGTAATGTCATCCTTTTGCTTTCTTGATTAACTGTGCAGAAAACCTGCCCTGAACAACTCAACTCAACTGACCCAGATATCAGATGCCTGATATCAGATTTACAGATTTAGGTTGAGAGTGTTTTCGCTCTTGATTTTAACTATTCACTGAATTATCAAATGTCATATGCTTAATTATGTCGAACAGTAGGGCTTGATTGTTTTCTCTCACTATTTGTGTGGCACACTGCAGAAAAAAATCCTTTCTAATCTTTCCCACTGAGTCAACTATTACATTTGATCTTAATATGCAGTCTTGATGAGAACCTTTTTAACTTGATTTAAAAATGTAAAAATGCTGCTGTGCCATCAGTAATCCAGGACTGATTGAGGGGTTTTATTTCACTGTAAAGAACATGTGTCTTGGTAGAAGGGTTGAAATTAGGAAACGGTTAACTTTTTTTCCACAAAAAATCAGAACCATTAATCTGAACCATTTCAGTTCAGACCAGCAGCCCGAACTTTCAAAGTGCAACTCTAAAGTCCAAGCATGTCAGTGTGGCTAAATGCTGCTCTGAGTTCAGACACCGTGAACTGGGTTAAATGTCACCCTGTATACACACACACACACACACACACACACACCTGTTCGTAGTGTGTAAGGGCCCAGAGGAGGCGAAAGGTGACATGTTGGGTTGAGAAGACCACTAGGCTTGCAGCCAGGAAACGCTTCTGCCTGGACATGAAGTGGAGCACCTTCATCACGCCATGGATTGCCTGATGTTCCCATGGAAACAAAGCATGCACCAGTGAATGAACTGACACCACATCAGGCACTGATTTTAAATTTCTCAGTGGCAAATGACAATGTCAACATTTCTGGGTGCTCCTCCAATATATGGCCAACATTTTTTTTTTTTAACCAAGACTGCATTCAGATTGTCTAACAAACAAATCCCAACAAACACAAATGTTTGTTTGGTGTGCCATGGCTGCCTGTTCTTGTTTGGAACTGTTTTGAGATGTTTTATCAGATTGTACAACTTCAGTCCTTGTTTGTTTGAAGTTTGGGCTGCTTGCCATGATTTTAAACAGAAAGTTACTGTCACAGTATGCGTGCTGATAGTAATTCAGCTCAAACCTGTTCAGCTCAGACCTGTTGTTGTTGTTTGGCAATCAAAATGACAATTGAACCAGACCTGTCTTTGAGCTCATGACACAGATAAGCTTCCTTGTGTTGTCTTTTTAACAACCATTTCCTACCTATTTCATGATGCCATAGCACTTTTAAACACAACAACACCAGGAACAGTTCACTCTCAATTTCAGTGTCTGCTGCGTGTCTGGATTTGTTTGACCGGTGTGCCATTGCCAGTTCATTTTCAAAA
This sequence comes from Neoniphon sammara, assembly GCA_900302535.1. NCBI lineage: Eukaryota > Metazoa > Chordata > Actinopteri > Holocentriformes > Holocentridae > Neoniphon > Neoniphon sammara. Next base: position 11,913 of record OMKZ01018786.1, read on the forward strand.
TCATCCTAAAACAACTGCAAACTTTTGAACGTTTTCCTTCATTGTACAGCATTTAATTGGTGTGTCATGACCTTAAAAATGTTCTCCCTTATCTGCCAATCTTCTTCAAACTATTTACTATCCAGCCCACAGAAATGGAGCATGGGAGATAAGGAGATATGTTAGGCTGAGGACTCACTTTCATGGTGCAGGATCTGTTCCAGGACCTCACCAGGTCTGCAGCCCTCAGGTCCTGCCAGCTGATGAAGTTATGGAAAGGAACCCCAGTGTTCCTGTCAGAGTGTGAGGAGGAAACACAAAGAGACCAAGTCAAGTCAAGGTCAAGTCAAAGTTTATTTCTATAGCACATTTAAAACAACAAAAGCTGACCAAAGTGTTTTACAAACATACGCAGAGGATAAATATACAGAAGGTGTGCAGGTAAAGAGCGAATGGAAAGTAAATACAATGAAGTAGGTATAAACATGTGCACAGCAGCATTGCTCCTCAAGGTTGCCTACAGCTCCAACATCTCTCTCTTTTTAAAATCAGCTGAGAGATTTGAGTACCTGTCCCATGTTGTGAAGGTGGATCGCTGAGTGGAGATGCCAAGGGCCTCGATCTGATGCATTTGTAATCCTGCATCTGTATCATGGGCGTAATACACATACAGCTGATGATTTTGTTATTACATATCGAAAAAGGTGCACAGACAGTTACTAGCCCAACTGTACCTTTCACAGCCCCCTTAACCACAGTGACAAAGCCTTTCCATAGAGCTTCTGGGTCCATCTCCACCAGGCCTGGCTCTGGATACAAGAGCACAACCTGGAAACGATAGTACCATAAATATATGTGTGCGGACCAGTATGAGGTGACTGTGCCTGCTTGTATGTGTGTAACAAATTATTCAGGTGGGAGACAGAGAGAGGGAAAGCAGGATACCTTGGTGATGCATGATCCTCGGATCCTTGCCTCCTTGTCATAGACGTGACATCTGATTGAGCTCGTCCCAACATCCACCGACAAAATGAAACTTTCTTTTTTTAAGCCGTTCCTTTGACTCCCCATTATAAAATGATGTATCCTGCAACCGTTAAATCATCCACAGGTCCAGCATGGTCAGCTAGGACTGGAGCAGTTTACAGCCTGGGTGGGTGGTCTGACCCGATAACAACCTATCGTAACCGCTGTCAGCGGTGGTATTGAGCACTTTCCGCTGGCCTTCGGACCTTAGACCACTTTGGGTCGATAAACTGCGCCTGTTTTGAAGCAAACAACAAACAAGCGACACGACGAGGCGAGCTTTTTGGTAGCTACATGTAAAGTTAAATCCTCAGATACGCTCTGCTGTTGAGCCTCTCTGTGTATAACTGTTCAACTCAACAGTTAAGCTAGCTCTCATTACCATTAACATGTACCAAATCCTCACTTTTTTAATCACTCGTCGTCTTCCTTAAACCAGTTCACCCGACATGTGTTTTCCTCAGAGAACTTGCCGTAAACTTTCACTTGTGTTTCACTCAGGGCTCCCTGTTCCACCAAACGTCCCACCCGCTCTTCGTCTACTCTCCTTCTGTTTTGAATGTCTCTATTACCCTCTCGGCTTCCGTAGCAAACCAGAGGGTCGTGGTGCTACGCATGCGCATTGCCTTGTTTAAAGCGGTCGCATTCGGTTACTGGAGCTACACGTGTTGCTACTGTCGCTTCAGTCCCATCGTCCAGTGAGCCTTGCTGAACATAACTGTGCTTGTGTGTTGTTGGAACACAAAATATGGCAAAATCAAACGTAAGAATTCCATTCCATATCAGACGTTGATAGAAATCATATAGTTTGCTTTAATCTAAATGTCATTGATGCTCCAACAGCTTTGTTTGGCTTGGAAATATTTGCAAACTAGCTTGCTAGCTTATTACATGGCTAATTTATCTTGTTCAGTTACATGAATGCTATAAAGTAACAACTGTCCCACCTGTAATCACGACACAAACATTTGCATGTTACATTTGCATAGCATGTCCGTGTAAAATGTTGAGGGGATTTAGGATTTTGCGTTTACTGCAGCCAAGAAATGCGTAACGTGTTTTCTCTGAGGCTACTACTGTCAACAACAACACACCTTGGCACAGGTTTATAATATTCATGCTGAAGATAGTTTTCAGGTCTCTCAGTTTGAATGTGTGTGATTTTTCTAGGCTCCAAGAACCAGAAAAAGAGCTGGCAAAGTTGTTGTCAGTGAAACAGAAGAAAAAGAGAATGACACCAATACTGGCAAGTCATATCCAACTGACAGTTTGATATTTAACATCTACAGTATAAACATGACATTAAAGGCAGAATGGCTGTCTTTCAATCACATAATGAATGATTTTTTTTTTCAGAAGGGACAGAGGAGGAGGATGTTCCCACTAAGAGCACTGAGACAGCAGGAGAACAGGAACAGGAGGACGAGGCCAGGGAAGAGGCAAAAGATGAACAAGGTATGGCACCTGACATAGGTATGATGGTTGACTGCTGCTGTCAGCTGTGTCTGTAATGAAGTTTCCTTCTCAGCTTGTCAGATGGACTCCTCTGACCCTATTTCTGGAGAACAGGACGGCACACCCACAGTAACTGTAACCTGGGAGACGGAGAAAAACGAGGAAGGAGAAGGCGATGGTATGAAAATAAGCACACATGATGAGATGACTCACAAAGAGACAGTGGATAACTTTCAGGAAGTTTACAATAATTTAATGTGACTTTTTAAAAATTGTTTCTAAGCTTGTTTGTTTTTTCTTGCTGTATGTTGCAGTAAATGGGAAAAGGAAAGCAGAATCTGCTAATGATTCCGCCCTATCAAAGAAAAAAAAGTCCCTCAATGATGGTATGAATTAAAATAAAGAGTAACTGCTAATTTTTTCCTGCTACAATCAATTTGTTTTTTTTCTGGAAAGGAGCTGCACACAAACATCTCAGTGTCTTGTTTTGTTGTAGGTTTTTGTCTTTTTGTTGGCAATTTGAACAACTCGAAGAAGTATGAAGAGGTCAAAGATTCATTGGCAAGCTACTTCATGACACAAAGTCTGTTGGTTCAGGACATTAAATTGGACCATTCTAGGTGAGTATGTTCATTTATAAAACTTAAAGCTCTCCATTTTTTCATGCAAACATGTGGTGGGTGTTACTTATGATTAATTACTAAGAAAAGTATTAAGCATCATGAATTCTGCAGCTTCAAACGATCAGCATACATTTCCAGATGCAGTACGATTTTGAAGAATTTCTCTCTAAAAGTAGTATACTGATTACAGACAGAATCTAAAATTGGGATGCTGTGGAAGTTTTTAATCACTGGTTTTGCACCCAGTTTGAGCTTCTCTCTGCCTGCTGTTTTATTACAAAAACAAAGATGGTGGTTGTAAAGATGGGGGTTTGTTGTTGGGCCGGGTTAGTGAGAAGAGGAATGGGGTTTATTGTTGGTGGGCATGTGCTGATGGGCTAGTGTGGTACACTTTTGTTTTACTCACATTAACCACTGGAGGGTGAAGTGAGCCAGGTACTGTAGTATATAAGGCCATTTGCTGCTAATTATTCTTGTACAATATGAAAACAATTTCCACAGACATGAAAATTGTATGAGCTATATGATTCATCTGTTAATATGAGGCTTCAATTTGGATTTGTCAAAGTTTGTTTTTGTTATTTCATTGTGCCCTATTGCAAAGACTACCACATTGATGTGAAATAACTAAATTAATTCAAAACAATGGTCTTGTGTCCTTTCAGAAAATATGCATATGTCGAGTTTGCCTCAGAGATGGACTTGACCAAAGCGTTGACGTTAAATGGAGCAATGGTCCTTGAGAGACCTGTTAGGATTACCAAACCAGAGATGAAGAGTGAAGCCATGGTGAAAGATCAGCCAGAGGACAGCAGAGGTAAAAAGTGTTGCTCATATGTTTTGTTTTAAGATATATAACATAAGAGAAGTGTAAGATGAACTATTAGCCTTTCTTTATTTATGTGTGCCAGTCATTGTTCAGTATTAAGAACTGTAAGGAAGAAGGTTGTAGAAGACAGGATCAGTAACAAGACTGGCTGACTGACACATTTTAAATTAAATACTATAAACATGACTACAAGAGGAGTGCTGGCACTTCATTCACACAGACTCTAACTGGATGTGACTGCTGAACTCCTTTCTTCCTCTTTTCAAACTATAAACATGATGTTTTCAGGTGGAATGAAAATATCTTTCAGTCATAATAAATGATTCTCTCGGAAGTGACAGGAGGATTTTCCCTCTAAGAGCGCTAAGATGGCAGTAGAGCAGATAACAGATCGATGATGAGGGCTGGGAAGAGGCAAAAGATGAACGAGATGTTGCATATGACATAGGCATGACGGTCGACTGCTGCTGCTGTCGGCTGAGTCTGTAATGACGTTTCCTCCTCAGCCTCAGACGCTCCTGACCCTGTTTCTGGAGGACAGGACAGCACAGCCACAGTAACTGTGACCTGGGAGACGGAGGAGAACGAGGATGGAGAAGGTGATGAAAACCCATAGAAGTAATCAGAAAACTGTCAAAGAGACAGTATATAATGTTTACAATAATTAAAAATGTCTAGTCATACATTAACATAACTCAAGTAGAGTCTGATTTGATTTGAGTTTGATTGGTTTTTTTCTGTTTGTAGTGGTAAATGGGAAAAGGAAAGCAGAATCTGCTGTTGAGAGCTCCCCATCAAAGAAAGCAAAGACCATCAATGACGGTATGAATTTCAAAATAAGAGTAGCTGCTAAATTCTTCATGCTGAAAATCCATTCATTTTTTTTTCTGGAAAGGAGCTGCCTGCAGACATGTCATTGTATTGTTTTGTCGTAGGTTTTTGTCTTTTTGTTGGCAACTTGAACAACTCTAAGAAGTATGAAGAGATCAAAGATTCATTAGCAAGCTACCTCCTGACACAAAGTCTTATGGTTGAGTGTATTCGATTGGACCATTCTAAGTGAGTATGTTATTCTTTTTTTTTTTTTTTTTTTTTTTTTTTTTTTTTTTTTTTTTTAGTTTTCTCTTTGGGCATGCATATCAAATCTTTTCTAGGTGTTCATGATGAATCACAAGACAGTGTTTATGGTAGTGCTTAGTAGATCTTTTTTTTTTTTTTAGCAGTATTGTTAAGAAATGTAACAAGCATCATGAATACTGTGAACTACCTGCATAAATTTCTAGATGTGGCAAGATTTTGAATGAGTAGGTGTTTAATCTTCTCACACATCATGTAATAGTTTAAGAGGAACACCTGTTTTGGTAAAATTGTTTTCTTTAAGAATTATTCTATATTAACTAAAGATGAGCTCCAAAACTGGAATGCTTAAATATTCGTTCATGCTGTTGTGTGTCTGCCAGTGATAATGAAATGGCCAATCATGACAGCTCTTGGCATTTAATTTGTCTTTTTATGGATTGTAATTAGTGTTGAATGTGTCATGTTCTACATCTGTGAGTAGTATGCTCAATTTATAATATGCTAATTCTGTGTGCATTGCTTTCAGAAAGGCTCAGTGTGTTTTCATTTAAGCTCCATTATCTTGGAGGCAGTGCCAAGTTAGCATAGAGGCCCAGTGGGATTCTGCATTTAGCGCTGTAGGTGTCCATCCACTTCCAATGACTAGTGCAGCCATGTGAAATAATACATTTAACCCAAAACAATGTTCTTGTGTCCTTTTAGGAAATTTGCATATGTGGACTTGGCCTCAGAGATGGACTTGACTAAAGGGTTGACGTTAAATGGGGAGATGATGCTTGAAAAGCCAATGAGGATTGCCAAAGCAAAGGTTAAAAATGTGGACAAAGTGAAGGTGAAAACTTCAAAGAACAAAAATGGTAAAAAGTGTGTCTCACTTGTTTTATAACATTTCATTTTAGTGTAAGGTGTAAGATTAGGCTTTGTTTGTGTGTTCAGTCCAAAAGATGGAAAGTCATTGTTGAGCTTTAACCGCTTTATGCAAATGTTATGGAAGCATAATGTCATCTAGGAATGCAGAACATTGTAAAAACTTACAAGATGGAGACAAACATTAAAAAGTTTGGTCTGATTTGAAAACTTCCTTGTTTAGTGGCTAGAAATGCCAGGTGTTTGTTTCTGAAGAACGTTCCCTACACGGCAACGGAGGAGGACATTCTGCAAATCTTCAAAAAGGCCGTCGCTGTCAGGTTTCCTGGTGGAACTGAAGGCCCGAGCCAAGGGTGAGAGTTTCTAAACCTCCGATTTACAGCTCACATCCTAACTGTAACTATATAACACTGCTGTCTCAGGCATGACACAAATTATATATTATATCAGAGCTTAAGAGATGCTGAAGGATCTCTTAAAGTGCTGAGTAAATGTCATTTTTCCACAGCATTGCCTTTGTGGAGTTTAAAGATCAGACCACTGCTGAAAAAGTCCACAAGAAGAGGCAGGGAACCAAGATGCAAGATCGGGTTTTGATTGTTGACCAAGTTGGAGAAAAAAGTGCTTATAAAGCCAAGGAAGCTCCAGGTAAATCATTTGACATTTAAGAATAGGTGTAATTCATAGAAAATCAAGACAACCATAAACTGTTTTTATCTGACATGTTGGAACTATAAAGTTACAAGTGAAGCCAGCGATTTACTGCTTTAAAAGTTGGAAGAAATTGATTGAAAAATATTTTTCTTCTGCACCGCAGCCAAAGTTGAAGCTCCTCCAAGTACCACGTTATTTGTGAACAACCTGTCTTACAATGTGAAAGAAAAACACTTGAAGAAAGTTTTTAACAAAGCTGTTAATATCAACATACCTCAAAGCAAGGACAAATCAAAAGGGTAAGTGAATGTATCTGTTCAGGTACAGGCCTGCTCTGTTTTTGAAAGGATTAGTAGAAAGTATCCTAATATTACCTCAGGAAACATTCACTCTACTTCTTTCTTTCTAGATTTGCATTTGTTGAGTTTGGAAATGTGAAGGATGCCATAAAAGCTTTGGAGTCATCACAAAACACAGAGATCTGCAAAAGGGCAATCAGAGTAGAGTTCAGTGAAATCAGAGCAAAACCTGCGAAAGAAGAAGGTTAGTATATGATTATTCTTGGCCTCATAATCATGTAGTTGTCACCCAATAATCTGATCAGCTGTATTACCTGAATTGATATTTAATGGTAAGAGAGTTCAAAGTGTCAGGAAAATGAACTTTAAGTCTCATTTTGTCAGTTTCTCAGTGTTGATGAACAGACTGTGATTGTACTAACTGATTACTTGTTTGCTCAGTTGTAGTTCTCTCAAAAACATTAATTGTGATGGGCCTTGCTGAACAGACGACTGAGGAAACTCTAAAAAGTGCCTTTGAAGGGGCCTTAAGTGCAAGAGTTCCTGTAAATAAGATTACCGGAGTTTCGAGGGGGTAGGTGGAAAATTGTCCTTTCATCATTTAGCGGCCTAAAAATTTGGATTTTCTTTAATTCTGGCAATGACATTTTTTAAATTTTTTTGTTCTCAGGTTTGGTTTTTTGGACTTTGAGAACGAAGAAGACTGCAAGGCCGCCAAAGATGCCATGGAGGACTGCGAGATAGATGGCAGCAAAGTGACTGTGGCTTATGCAAGACCCAAGGTGGAAGGATCCCAACAGGGATCGGTGGGGGGTTCTCCAGGACGTCCTGGAGATAACAAGCATGGCGGCAGAGGTGGAAGCTTCAGGGGCGCAAGAGGCAGCACAGGAGGTAATACTGAAGACTAATTTTAATTGAATCTGCAGAACAAGAGTAGACAAATAAGATCCAGTTTTAGTGAAGATGTCTGTTGCAGCACATGATGAGTGGGTATTAAGTGGACCAGGTTTTAGAAAATGGTCCACTTTGAGCATTCATACAAGACCTCTATGCTGTTAAAGCTGTAGATCTTTTTCCTCAGATCCTTTTATGTTTGATACTGAGAGAAAGTAGCCTTTAATTTGCACTTGCCTCATAGTTTTGGACTTTGTTTTATTGATTGACTGATTGATTTGGAGAGGGGTTATGATTCCTCAAACACTGAGCGCCTACTAGACTCTCTTGGCCCGGAGTTTACAACCCTCCCTTGTTTTCCATCAGATGTGTAGGTTGTAAACACAGTCCTCATTTGACTCCTGTAACCTGCCCGTGCCTGTGTGCAAATAGCTGCAAGCCTGCTGTAAACCTTTGACTTATTTCTCTTTCAGCAAGAGGAAGAGGACGCGGAGCCGGGCCAGCCACGAAGGCTCAGCATGGTGCAAAAGGAGGGAAAAATAAAGGATAATTCAGTTTGTCTCAGATGAGCTGCAGACACTTTTTGTAACAACGTCCGAAAGCTTTTGCATGGGCTCCCCAGCCTCTTTTGATTTCACATTTTGAAATGTACAGCGTGTGTCTGTTTGCTTTTGGGGGCGGGGAAAAAAAAATTGTGAGCATGACTTGAAAGGACTGTGCACAGATTGTACATGATGTGACATCTAATTTTTAGCTGATAAATTACTTTTCTATTTGTGTTTTTTTAAATGTCTTCAAAAAGTTTATGAAAATTATTGAAAGAGCTCTTTTGTTGTCATTATTAATCCTGAATGTTTATTATGATTAGATAATATTCCAGTGAGAAGCTGACTCTAATTACATTTATTTTAACACCAAACCGGTTTTCTTTTGTGGTATTTATGAATATCTGTGGTCGCTTTATCCCAACACTGCACTGTAATCTCAGACATTCATGTCAGAACTGTTTTTTTTTTTTTTTTTTAAATTGCCTGTTGAACTAGAGTAACTGCAGTCCCACACACCAAACATGCCATATTCTCTCAGTATGTCGCTAATTATTAAACCTGCACGTTGATCCATACTGCATGGACAGAGGTAGTGGGCGCAGGATAGCCTAAAAGTTAAAAATGGTTGGTGATGCATCCCGCTCGGCTGTCCCTGGTCTGCTCTATTAAGCCCTGCGATGAGGTTGCAGCCAAGTTGCAGGAATTTCACCCAAGAAATGTCCTCTAATGA
>OMKZ01018786.1:25132-42592 GCA_900302535.1 Neoniphon sammara
GTTGTTACTGCAGGATGAGTTCAGGCAGTGGTACCGGGCCAAGGTGCGTGTGATGCAGGCTCCAGCGAAGAAACCCTTTGATACTTTGGATCTGCAAAACGCAGCTCAACTGCCCAACGGCGACGGGGAACGCCCCCACACTGCTGCACCCGAAGAGCATCATGGGATATTTGCTCATATCCAGCAGGTCAAGGTACTTCAGTGGGAGAGTGTCTTCTTCCACGTCATTTGCTGCTCATCAGAGGCTGAATCTGAATATTCCAGATAATGATTGATAATTTTATGTAGGTTTAGATCAGTGATTGGAAAAGAAAGTGCTACAGGCTGCTATCAATTTGGGTCTGTAAAGTATTTATTCACTAAATGTCCATCCTCCCTCTTTTCTCCTTAGATCCATTACTTCACCCACCACAACACTACATACTACTGGAATGACGCAATACAGAACTTTGAATTTTTTAAGTAAGAGCCCCATTGAAAATCACTATGATGTTAACACTCTTGTAATCAGAAATCTATTTTAAAGCCACAAATTAAACTGCTGTTTATGGGTTTCTATTAACATGATGAGAGAAAGTGGTATTACTCCTGCATATGTGTGCACAAACCACAAGAGAGATGTATTTGTGTTGCTTCTCTAGAGGCTTGGAGGATGTAAAGATGAGCTGTGCCCGCATCCACTCTGACCACAGCTCTGGACTCAGTAAAACACTCCAGGAATACAGGTACACACACACACACACACACACACACACACACACATACACGCCAGGCTTTCTCACAGATTTTGTTTTTGAAGGTGGCCTGCATGCGTCCCCACACACACTCACACTCCCACAAGACTAAACCACACACTGCTGATTGTTGTGAAATAAACCCTGGAATCCAGTTTTGTTGATTTTCATGATTTCTTCATATCGTTTTCTGTGTGTTGAGAAAAGTCTCTGACTGGCATGAAACCCTTCCTGGATAATCTCAAAAATGCATTAAAAAAATACACCATTTTTCTTAATTCCTGGATACATGACGTTAATGGAGATACAAGATTTTTTTCCCAGTTGTAACAATATGCTTGACTTTGTGTGATGTATTTATATTCAAGTCATTTCAATTCTGTTTTCCAACAGGAGGTTGTTTTTTGGGCTGAATGAGATTGCTGTGAAAGTTCCCTCTTTGTTTAAGCTCCTCATAAAAGAGGTGAGTTCAGATTTCTCATTATACCTCAGCCCGTTCCAATCTCACATTTCAATTGGCAGCTGCTGAGAGCTAATATCACCCGGGAATGACACCTTGACTGACTGCATTCATCACACAGTAAAGTAATGGTTTGCCAAATAGCAGCGGCAGTAAAATAATTGTTTGACCACACAGCTGATCAAACAAATGCATCAGGCTTATCACGAGTCTCTGCTGCATCATACTGCTTAGCAACAATGCAAACAGCTGCATTGACACATCAAAATTTGACCAATTAAAGTACATTAGAGTACATATATTAACCCTCCCACCACCACCACTCAACCCCCCTTTTTTTCTTTCCACCATCAGGTCCTGAATCCTTTCTACATCTTCCAGCTCTTCAGTGTTATTCTCTGGAGTGCAGATGACTACTACTACTATGCCTCTGCCATAGTTTTCATGTCCATCATATCAATGGCCACTTCACTGTATACCATTAAAAAGGCAAGTCACATCTGATCCCAGAAAATCCCGAAAAAAATGAACTGTCACTGCACTGAAACTGTTTTCTTTATTTGGGACACTCTGTCATCATGGTGCTTTCTGTCTGCCTGTGTTTTTACTCATCCTTGTAAAAGATTTTCATGTATCTTCATGACAATATATGACAGATACTCAGTTTTTACACCACGTTTCCCTTGTAGAGTACATAATCTGATTGGATTTTAAAACACTTCTGCATAAATTTGAATTTTAATGATAAAAAAAAATCCTGTAACTTAACGCTTGAAGATACAAAATTCAGATTAATACCACCCTTTTGCCTCGTTAAGACGAGCATTTTGACACTGACATTTTTACTTATCAATGTGTTAAATAATGACCTCCTTTTTTAAACCTGTTTATGCTTAATATGTTATTGTGATTATGGAAAGTTTGTGTTGGGAATCTAGTCCTAAGTAGCCACTTGTATGTTTCCAGAAGTATTTGTTCACTCTGTGATCCAGTGTCTGTCTCATTTCAGCAATATGTGACGCTTCATGACATGGTGGCAACACACAGTGTCGTCCGCGTTTCAGTGTGCAGAGAAAATAAAGGCATGTGCTACTTTCCAGTCATAAAAGGGAGCCTCAGAAATAACATCTCTAAAGCTTAAGGAAGTAGCCTTTGAACTACTGATTTACAACATCCAGGTGTAGTTACTGTATCACAAAGTGCATGTAAACATTAACCAAGAATGCTTGTAAATCCACCAAAATCTTCCAGTAAAAAAATATAGGTTGATGAGATTGTTGACCTCTGATAACTTCCTTGTGTCGATCTGCAGGAGTGTGTGTGTGTGTCATCATCTTCAGTGTCCTACTTTTTGATCACAGATGTTGAGGATGCCATGTCAACTGAACTCGTCCCCGGTGATGTCATCATCATTCCAGCCAATGGGATGATAATGCCCTGCGACGCTGTGCTCATCAGTGGAACCTGCATTGTGAATGAGAGCATGCTGACCGGTATCTTTATCTGTTACTTTATCAAAAAATGTCATAGGCTATCCATAGGTAATATCCAAATGTTGACAACCCATACAGAACATTCTGGTTTTTACACTTGCAAACAAACCATCAGTTCAGCAAAACAGAATGAAACAAATAGTTTTTAAATTGGTCTTAAATTAACTCCAGGTCGCATTGAAAAGGATGTAAAAGTCTTAATTTTGGCTTTCTAAAATTTGCAGATAGTCTGAAATGAGATAAACATATCAGCATTTTACATTTTATGCAACCTCTTTTTTTGGTAATATATTTTGGGATATTTGTTACCCCTATTATTTCAAGCTCTTAGTGCTGCATGAAATTAGAGTCCTGTCTGGTAATTCTGCAATATTTTTTGCACGTATTTTGGAGACTGACCTTGTTTTTTCTCATATTATTGGTAGAGATCTGGTGACTATTTGAGATATGGTCTTTTTTAAAATTTTAAATACTTGCTCTTACTTCATCTTCAGGGGAGAGTGTTCCTGTGACCAAGACAAGTCTGCCCAGCTCAGGTGAGGAGGGGGCGAGCACCTACAGCACAGAGGAGCACAAGAGATACACCCTGTTCTGTGGCACCCACGTTATCCAGACTCGCTTCTACACTGGGGAACTGGTCAAGGCTGTGGTGGTCACAACAGGTGAGACAGAGTAAAAAACTGCTGTCCTGAATGCTGTTGTCCTTTGACAGCTCAGTGTTGTTGTAGGTTTGTAGAACAAACTTATGATGCAGTAAAAAAGTCAACACCAAAGTTTGGCCAGAATAAGAATAAAGCTCCTTTTTAGCGTATTTAGCACACAGACTTCACCATAGACTCTTTTCCACATGGCTGCACACATTGAATCTGCAGAAGCAGTTACCAGACAACCAAAATGCACAAATGTCAGGTAATTGCATTTTGAAAAAAATGGTGAAAAGCGTTTGAACCGCTTGCTAATTAAGAAACTGAATGTGTCGAACCGCACAAAAGCAAATCTGCGGTAAAGTCTGTTCTCTACACATGACTGGTGGAAAATCTAATAGCATGCAGAAACAATGTGATTTCTCTGCTCTGTAACAACTTTGTCATCTTACTATTTATTTTCAAATCAAAGTGCCTTACTAATCTTCTCTTGGCTGAGGGAGAGGATTTAAATCTTAAAAGCAGACGTCACCATGCATCATTACTCACCTGTTCCCGTAGGCTTTAATACAGAGAAAGGCCAACTCGTGCGCTCCATCCTTTACCCCAAACCCACTGACTTCAAGCTGTACCGGGATGCCTACCTGTTCCTCCTGTGTCTGGTTGGGGTTGCAGGCATTGGCTTCATCTATACCATTGTCCTCAGTGTCATGAATCAGGTATTACTGCTCTTATAAAATGGATATAACCACTTATCAAGCCAAGTGAAAGGAGAAGTTTGTGGTACAGTTTTTCAGACATAAATTAAGAAAGCAATTCCTAGAATAAGATTCATGATTTTGTGACTGTTTCTCACAGTTTTGCTGTTCTTCATCCCATAGAAAGCCCTCTATAAAGCTTATCTTCTGCTCCACGTTACATGTCAGGTTCCAGTAAAGAGCATCATCATTGAATCTCTGGACATCATCACCATCACCGTACCCCCAGCTCTACCAGCAGCCATGACCGCTGGTATTGTCTATGCCCAGCGGCGTCTGAAGCGTTTTGGCATCTTTTGCATCAGCCCCCAGAGGATCAACATATGTGGTCAGCTCAACCTGGTTTGCTTTGACAAGGTAGTCCAACCTATGGCTGCGCTCTGTAACTGCGCAACAAGGAAGTGTGACTTTTTTTTTGGTTCATAAGAATTCAAGAAATGGCTACACCAGTAGTAGTAAATGGACTTTGTGCATGGAGTAATATGAGTAATATATCAAACCTGCTTAAAGTGACTGTCTGTAGCAAAATGTTGCAATGATTTTTCCCCCCATCTACTGCTGTGATTGGCTAACCAAACCAGAAGAAGTTTAGTCATTACGTTGGTAGCTTTCTGACTCTTAACCCTGTCTGGTTTTCCCCTCAGACTGGCACTTTGACTGAGGATGGTTTGGATCTGTGGGGCATTCGGAGAGCTGAAGGTAGCAGGTAGGAGAGTCATGTGACTTTGTGACTGTTTGTGACGGAGAGCCTTTTTTTTTGTTGCTACCTCCTGTGTGATAGTTTTCTGAGAGCAACTTCAGAAGTGCAACTATGACCTTTTATGACAGCCTTTTTTTTTTTTTTTAGTGTTTTTGTCATTAATCTCTCTCATTAAAAGATCATGCCAGTGATTTTACACAGCCAAATATCTACAAAATGTATATATTTTATGGTTCTCAAAGCAAGCAGTCGTATTTTAGAATGCAAATATCATTTTTCCTACCTTTTTTCGGGCCATTGGAGTCCATTCTTTTCAGTGCGATATGAAAATTAACTTTCAGGGACTTCACACTTTCTCCACATCAGTATTCCATCAGTTGCCGTTAGCTTTCCTCAAAGAAGCCTCAATGTCACATTTTGATGACTTAAATGAGCAGAGTGATTTGAATGAAACTGAAAGCTCCCTGGTGGTGCATTCAGGGGCATCTGACAACAGTGGGCTATAGTCATTTACAAACTGACTAATAGCAGCAAATGTGCTAAATGCTAAAATGTGTGTAAATTGTATCTAAATGGGCCAAACATTCAAAATCAGTGGTGTGGTCCTTTAATATTGTTCTGCCTCTTGCATGGACACAGTTAATAGAATTGCTGTGTCAAATCCTCTTTCTCTTCACAGCTTTTTTCCCCCAGAGGCCGAGGCAGCCAAAGACAGCCTGGTTAACACAGCATTCGTAGCCTGCATGGCTACCTGCCACTCACTGACCAAGATAGAGGGAGAAGTCTCTGGAGACCCTCTGGACCTCAAGATGTTCAATGCTACAGGCTGGGTAAGGATTAGTTTGCAACAGCAGCGCCCAACATGCTTGGTCACAAGCTTGCACTCTTCTTTGTCTGCCTGGATACCAATCTGTACATGAATTATGCAGTGCCAAACTTTCTGCCTTGGCAAGGCGGTACTTCTTGGCTAAAACGGTTACAGTCTGGTACCATGGAAACCCGTCTCTGGCACTTCAAGGCTGTTAGAAAATGCCTGCTCTTTTCAAAAGGATGCAGAGAGGCAGAAAGGTCTATTTTACAGACCCTTTTTCTGTTACACCATACCAAGTATAACTGATTATATTTTTCTGTCATTGTCCAATATGAAATATCCAGTCAAAACCTAGTTGCGATTTATTACTGTCATTTTGTATAGATCCTAGAGGAGCCCACAGAGGAAGAAACTGCGCTGCACAATCCCATAATGCCCACAGTCGTGCGACCGCCCAAGCAGGTCCAACCTGAAGCCAACCAGAACATCAAACTAACCGAGAACATGGTTAGTTAGTAATGGCTCGACATAGCTCTCCCAGTTATTATTTTGTCATTGACATATTTGTTTATGCCTATATGACTACATTTTCATGGAAGTTATTTTGTAGTTATACTTCTGCCAGATAAAAAAGCTTTTGAATTAAAATATTGTTCCATCCTTTTTCCAGGAGCTGTCTGAACTGTCAGTAAGTGACCATCTGTGTCTTTTTAAACTCTTTTTTGCTTTTCTGTAAACTATTTTTTGCTTTTGATGAGGATGTTGTAACTCCTAAATTATGAATGTGACGGGAAAAAATGATATGAAGGTGTCATTGCTTTGCTTTTCTGCTGTAGGCGATCATGTAAGCATCATATAATGTTTATATATATATATATATATGTTTTATTTGTTTATTTATTTTGTCCTCAGTCCTATGAAATTGGTATCGTGAAGCAGTTCCCCTTCTCCTCGGCCCTCCAGAGGATGAGTGTGGTGGTCCGGAGACTGGGGGAAAAACACATGGACGCCTACCTCAAGGGGGCGCCAGAAGTTGTGGCCAGCTGCTGTAAAAAAGAGACAGGTGAGGTGCTTGTCCTGCATGTTAAAAGTTTTCATAAATGTGATGTGCTGTGATGTTTTGGATGGATATTTCCTTCCTTCATGTCTACAAATTAAACACACACTGAATTAGCAAGATAACGACCACACGCATTCATTCTAAACCGCAGCTGTTGTTTGGTACAGCCTCTCTATCTCCTCCCTTTCTTTAGAACGAATGATGCACTCAGATAAAGAAAGTCCAAATTGATCTCTAACCTAAGAGACATTACTCTTTTCTTCTGTCCCTGATGTCCACCAGTCCCAGACAATTTCACCGAGACCCTGGAAGTCTACACCAGGCAGGGCTTCAGGGTTATTGCCCTCGGACATCGACAGCTGGAGCCCAAACTCTCCTGGCACAAAGTCCAGAGCCTCAACAGGTACGTCTCCTACCACAGACAGCTCTGTACACAGTACATGGAGTAAATGATGTAACCCTTCTGAGTCAAACTTCTAAGGTATCAAATGCTAAGAATGAACTAATAATGAGGTTTTGATTATTAAATTAAAGGAGAAATAAACCCTGAAACACTTAAACACTGTTAAATAGCTATTGGAGATGTGCCTTGAATTTCTTTGTCTATTTTGTTGTTCAGTGGTGTATTTCTTCATCCCAAGGATAAACTATCTTTAAACTATCTTTAAAACATTAACAGTAAGCATCCAGCTTTGGTGTAAGTCCCTCAGAATCAAAGAGCAAGAACCTATTTCTAGATTCAACATTTTGCATCGACATTCAACAATTATACAGGGAGAAATTCATTGTAGAAGACAAAGAGATATCAATTTATCAACCAACAGACATTTCAATAGACCATAATGCAATGCGGCCACAAAACATGCTGCATTTTGAGTATCTGTTGGTGAAAGTCATTCTGGGACATGTAGGAAATCACCAATCAAAATAAGATAGGGCAGGATGTAGGCCCGCCAAAAAAAAGTAAAGTACAACAAAATAACTCTCGAATGCACTGAACATCACACACTGATGATATATAAGGGTGGGTTTGTCCTCTAGTAAAATAATAAAATTGCATTTTTTTACTCTTAAGAATAAATTCATAGCAAAAAATTTTTACGTTCTCCATTTTTCATGTCCTTCATTGAAATTCAACTTTTTAACCTCAGATCTGATCATTTAAAGTGACTTGAAACATGAATAGTGTAAATGTAACATGAAATGTAATATCTGTTCTTAACAGGGACGTGATAGAGACCAACATGGACTTTCTTGGCCTGATCATCATGCAGAACAAACTAAAAGAGGAGACTGCCGAGGTTTTAAATGATTTACGACAAGCTAACATCCGCACTTTGATGGTTACAGGTAACCTAGTTTACTATTTTCACTTGCTTCATGCAAACCCATATTCTCTCATTATTGCTTTGATGTCTGATATGGTATATAGTCACTTCTGTGGATTGAAATTATGAATTGGTATACAGAGGTGGTACCTCCCCCTTTCGCCTGTCTTAGTCTCTGTTTGGTGATACCTGTATCTCATCTGTTAGGGGACAACATGCTGACGGCTATATCAGTGGCCAGAGACTGTGGGATGATCCGCTCACATGAGAAGGTCATTATTGCAGATGCCTCGCCTCCCAAAGACCTCCAGCCCGCCAGCATCACGTGGCATTACACTGAGACTCCTGCTCAAAACAACAGCAAGGACCATCAGGTGAGGGAGACGGAGCCATCGGTCATCTCCATTATTCAATCAGTTTATTTAATCAGTGCATAAATTGGTGCAAACTTCAGTTAGCAAAAATTGGGAAACATAAACTTTCATTTTAGGAAGCTAACTCTCTCAGATTCAGAGTCACAGTTTGTCTTCTTTGGTCCAAACCATACTGGAAATGTTTACTGCTGTTGCATTTTTGTATTTGGTTTGTTTAGTTTCACACGGTCCAATTACAAGCAAACCCTGGCCTGTAAACAAAAGCTACATGGACTCATAAGCAGCTTGTTTATTGGAAGTTTGGTAACCTGTCATACCGCAAGGTTCGAGGTTTTGGCAGAGATGGGGTCAATACAAATCTGATCCTGGCCCCTGTAACTTCAGTTTGGCTTGATCGACTTGTTTGTGCACTTCACTGTAGTTTACCTCCTCTGGTGTTCAGACAAGTTAAGAAAACGTAAAGAAATGTCTGAGTATGAGCATCAGTCCAGCCCGTGGTTTGTCCTCACCTCATTTTGTTATGCTAAGTTTTCCAAACATGAGGAACTGCTTTCCATCAGATGTCACCGTCCATCTCCTTTTAACGATAAAACTGTGCAGCATGGAGTCATTTCCTGCTGATTTGGATCACACTCTCACTCTTAACAAACTGCACCACAGTTCACTGGGAAGACGACTGTCGCCCGCAGTTTCAGGCGTCTCAGTGTAGTCATTTGGTGAGACTTGAGTTTGAGTGGCATTATTCAGTCCCGGCCAAATGAACCAAACTAAAAGAGTAAACACCCCAGAGTCTGAATAAAGTGCTCCAAACAGCACAAACTGGAGAATTATTACAAAACTACAGTATGTATATTTGCCGACTTATAAATGTCTCAATTACAGCACAAGTCAGTTAGAGCATTGAAAGGTATATACAAAGAATAAAAAGGAACTGTGATCTTTAGTTTTTGTCAGGCTTATTCTGAGACCTGAGGCTTTATTTCAGGTTGTGGAGATCAAACTGGAGGACGGTGTGTTTGATGAGCAGTGGACTCAGCAGGACCAGAGCTATCACTTTGCCCTGAGTGGCAAAGCCTTTGCTGTTATCACTGAGCATTTCCCCCAGCTGCTCCAAAAGGTACAGTTTTACCTTCAGAACACAAACATCTGCATTTTGTCTTTGTTTTCTTCAATAAAATAGTTCCCATTGAGCGGCCACTACTACTACTTGCTCATCTCAAACATTTACACTCATTATGGATAATATACACTATAGTCTGGCCATGTGTGTTTAAGGTTTTAAGAAATTGGCCCTTATGGACTTCCCTCCTGTCATCAGTAGCTCACATTGTTAAAGCGATAGTGGCAGGTGTTGACATTAGCATACCATACATTACATTTATAAATGTGTACTAATTATGCAAGGGGGCAGCATGTAACTGTAAATTGGAAATTATGGGAATGAGCTTAATGAAATGGTTTGGTAAATGATATGTTGCTTTATGATTTTTTCTGTATTCCAGATTTTACTGTATTCTAGTTATGTGAAGTTATTGCTATGATGTGTTGAAATTATCAATCACTTTTGTCTGTATGTAGGTATCTTCAGTGTAGACTGTGTTGTGCAGTGTTGTGCCATTTTAAGTTGGATTGTTATGCTTTGTGCTGTATACTGTAGTTATTTTTGTTCATATGTTTTATGAAATATTGTTTTTATGTTATGGACTCTTGGATGAATGGCTGAGGAGGGCTAATAGAGATCCAATACATACAAAATACATCTATTCAAATTAGTATTTACTTGTGGTATATTTTCTTGAAAAATTTTATAAAATATACATCAGTCTAAAACTTTTTACTGTAGAATATACTATGGTTGTGTATCATAAAGATTTACATCAGCCTTTACAGGTGGGTAAAGTCTATTTTACAGATGAATAGGTCGAGTTTGGACAGGTTTCTCCTCTACTACATCTATGACTTCATGATGACTTGATGTTGTTGTGGTTCTTTGTCTGTCCACATGGGGGCGCTGCAGCTCGTGCTCAGAGCCACCGTGTTCGCCCGCATGTCTCCAGACCAGAAGACCCAGCTGGTGGAGGTCCTGCAGAGCGTGGAGTGAGTGTCTCTTTTATTTTACGTCCTCAGTCTAAACATCTTTTAATGAGCACCAGTTCAATTCCATGCCTCGGACTTTATTTAATTCTATAAAATCACAGTTTGTGTTACATGTACAGTTTTCACCGGTTTTGTTTACTTTTCAGCTACATTGTTGGAATGTGTGGTGATGGTGCTAATGATTGTGGAGTAAGTATTGATTAGCTCTTATTGATAATCATGTACAAATCATCATAACACATTCTATAAATGTGTGTCCTAGTTAGTGATGCTTTTTCTAGTGCTGTTTTTCTTTATCTCTCTTGGACAGAGTTCATCCACCACATGAGTCTTTTTCAGACTTTTGGGTCATGAACTGGTCAACTTTTATGAGAGCAGGATATTCACTAATGCAAGTCAAACAGTTCCTGATTGTTGCTTTACTTGAAGCCAAAAAGACTAAACAACTTTTTTTTTTTTTTGCCTTATCTCATACTTTTGGGTTTGTAATCCAATTTGCAAATATCTGATCGTATCCCAGCATTTGGCCAGAAAAATGTCTGTAGCCGTTTCAAACTTGTGTGCCTCTGCTAATGCAATTCAGTTTGGTTTTATGAGTGTATATTTCTCGGACTGGAGTAATGCTCTTACAGCAAAGTGATTTATGCATAATGAAGTTTTCTCTCTCTCTCTCTCTCTCTCTCTCTCTCTCTCTCAGGCTCTGAAGAGAGCTCACAGTGGGATCTCGCTCTCTGAGCTGGAGGCCTCCGTTGCGTCGCCCTTCACCTCCTCAACCTCAAACATCTCCTGTGTCCCCAACCTCATCAGGTAGCGCAGAGCAGCACAATATATCATCACAGCCAGAGAGTCCCAGGAGACTTACGGGCTTCCCACTGGTTATTGAATTCCTGGAATATTATGCAATTTTGAAAGGTGTATTCCAGTCAGGGAAAGTCAGGGAATTTGATAGATTCTCTGGAGAAGTGAGGGAAAATAAGGACATTTTTACAAATGGGCCTCTTCACTGGAATATGCCAGAATGTATTTTACATCGTGCTTCATACATTCATTGGGTTAAATAGTGCTTTTTAGCTTTGTTTACACATTTTATGGCTGCTTCTCCACAGAACAAAACTTTTAGGTCATGGAAGCTCTCTGGCTTAGTCATGGAAAGTCATGAAAAAGTCATGGAATATTACAACAGGGCCGTGGTGGGGACCCTGGACATGAACAGCAGCACAAGATGTTTTCATAGAAAGTGCTGTAATTTTGATCGTTTCTGACCCCGTAGTCTGAATAAGAGCTTTTTTTTTTCTGCAGGGAGGGTCGAGCTGCCCTCATAACTTCATTCTGTGTGTTCAAGTTCATGGCTCTCTACAGCATTATCCAGTACCTCAGTGTTACTCTGCTCTACTCTGTAAGTGTCTCTCATGCTCAAACTTTTCTCCACATTATGTTGCACTTTCTCTCAGACAAGGGAAAACATCTGGTTTTATATAATATTACTTTAGCAACCGTGAACAAAATGGGATAAAAACATCACTGTATTAATTCCCACTGGCAAATATATAGGCTAAATGTTAGTAACTGCATTTATGTGCATGGGATTTTACATTTATTGACAAACTCCACAAGAAAGCAGTGTGTTAAACATACACACGTTACTGAAAGTCCAGCTCCTCTTCCTTAATGGAGTTAGTTCACGTAGTAAGTTAATGCCAAGGAGTTACAAACACTGATTTGGTTCCCACGCAGGATACAGAGAGTTAATGTGCAGGAGGGACGTGAGAAGCAAGTAGAAACAAATTGGGGGGATGAAGACGTGTGGAGAAACAGTGGGGGTTGTCCCTTCACCAGTGGTGGGGAATATTACTGAGAAAACTAACACATGAGAGTACTTTAACGTTACTAAAAATATAATCCTTACATTATAGTCAATGAATAGCTGTAATTAACTCTGCAGGGTGATAACAGGAATCACTGATGAAATATTTCTTTTACAGTTCTGTATTAAATTACTACCTGTAGAAACAAAATTTTAGTTTTATTTGTTTTTGCACCAGCAAAATAATCAAAATAAATGATGAAGTAATGACTTGCTTATTTGAAAAAGTACTTGAAAAACTAATATGTTAGGTTACTAGTTACAACTAAAAAGTAATCTGAGTACTCTAACGTGTTCTTTGTGATGTGTTACCCCCAACACTGCCCTTCAGAAACAAAGGGAGTCACTGCTACTGCAGCATGTAGGTTCCTGTCAGTTTTATGTTTCTGGATAAGTGGCAATGAGGCTATCAGTAAAATATAAAATTCATTGACTGGAATATAACAAAATGTGATATTCCAGCTGTGCCTGACTCCTACAGCTAAAGCGAGGGTGCCTGATCTGTGTATCACAGATTTAGAGAGCGATGCTTTGAGATCCCGTCCTCTGCTGCTGTTGAATGTGAATGAAAAGTGGATTTATCTTTATCTCCTCTGCTACCATAGATCCTCAGCAGCTTGGGAGACTTCCAGTTCCTCTTCATTGATATCGCCATCATTCTCATCATTGCCTTTACAAGTGAGTAATCATGCATGGAGACCCGGGAATGGTTTTTAGGACACCGAAGATTAGGTCCTTTATACTTTCTGATGTACTTCTTACACATAAAAGGCAGCTCCGTGGTTCTGATATCCCTCTGCAGAGCAGCTCCCATCACTGCGGTTTGTTTCTGTCTGTAGTGAGTCTGAACCCGGCGTGGAAGGAGCTGGTGAGGCGCCGCCCCCCGTCCAGCCTGATCTCCGGCCCGCTGCTCGTCTCAGTCCTGACGCAGATCCTCACCTGCCTGGTCTTCCAGGTCCTGGTTTTCCTCATGGTGCAGCAGCAGAGTTGGTATGAAAAATGGACGCCTTTCTCAGAGTGAGTAATATTTGGATCACGACCACATCCAGCCTTTAAAATGACCTCCTCCCATGGGCCAAATGCCAGTAAAATTTGTCTTGGGAGGATAAATCAATAAGAGTCACCTGCCACACTGATAGGCGATGACATTTGAATGCCTCGGTTGTAATACACTGTTTGATCTCCAGCTCCAGCAGGCACTCTCTCCGACCGTGAGCAAATCAAAACAAAACAATGGCTTTGTTTTAAACAGGCTGTTTACTGATTGGCTGCCTGTTATTTTGGCTCTACACAAAGTGGTTGCATTTAAACTTCTGCAGACTTTTACTTGCTGCCTGTGTAGTTGAGGCTATTCTGATGTTACCTGAAACTTTGCATTATATTCTCATGTGCAAATTCTATAGACAAAATTGAAATAGAATGACATATTTCTGTGACTTAATGTTGCTTTATTAATTATTTTGGCTAGTAAAATTTGCTCTTGGCAGTGGTATTTTTATTTTTAATTTACCAGCCCTCGCCAGGTGAGCCTGAAAACTTGATGACTATTGACCATTTATTGCTTTGTGATTATTTAGTGTCTTTGGGAAGCAAGTGAGGGATGAAAAAGATTTTAGATGGAAAGAGATAGAAGAGAAATGTGAGTGTTTTTGTTCGGCCTGGTTCATCCTGTGCCATGATACTACTTTTCTGTTGCTTTTGGCTGATTTTTTTTTCTGGATTGCTGGTACATGAAAGGAAAACTTTTCAAAGTTAGGACTAACTCTCTCTCTCTGCATTCATCCCTCTCCCCTCTGCGGCAGTGCCTGCAACGTCTCCAGTGCCAGTCTCTCCCTCAGCCGCAACGTAACGCCCCCCCACGACCACAAAAACATCAGGAACTATGAGAACACCACCCTCTTCTATGTCTCCTCCTTCCAGTACCTGGCTGTGGCCATCATCTTCTCCAAGGGAAAACCCTTCAGAGAGCCAAGCTACAAGAACTGTAAGCCCCGTTTTTCTCTGCCAGAACAGAGTGTGTGTTAATTGTCTGCAAGATGAGTATGAGAAGAGAAGAGATGAGTGCCATCAGGGATTGTATTCAAATTCAAGAAATTCGAGTTTGTGATGCTTACACATTGAACTGTTGAATTTTTAGAAATAGGCGCTTAAATAAAACTATGAAATTTTGAGTTCATAAGGCAAAATTTAAAGAAAGGAAGGCAATAAATTGAAAGTCAGAGTGATTATTATTGATTTAACTTTTACCTACAATTTCACAGTTCCCATCACATTTAGTGCCCAGTTCAAATTCAGTTGAATGAGACACACCTTCAAGCACAAGGGAGTTTAAATCCAACAGACAGTTGCCTCCTCTGCATCTAGTGTTTTAAATTCATCATGACAAATTCACATTTCTGCAGTTTTCTGCTGGCACCGATCTCTTTCCATACATGTGTGATGTGTAGGAAGATTGAACTTAGCAATTAACCAGGTTCCACTGAATTTCGTTCTTTAATTTTTTCCTTTAATTTTCACCAGGGCCATTCATGCTGTCCTGTATCGGTCTGTATACCTTTCTCTTCCTAATCATGCTGAATCCTGTTCCTGCCATCGACAGCTTACTGGAGGTAAACCGACTCTTGCATCCTGTTTTCTTACATGATGAACGATGTTGTCACTCAGTTTACTTATCATCAAGGCTTTGGAGCAGAAATGTCACACTTAGATAAAAAAAGACAATGCAATGGTAGATATTTGATTTGATGTGTCACAAAAGCAGAGGTCTGTCGCCATCTGAGATGTCGCATGATGTGAAGAAAACCATGTGTGTGGTGTTGCTGTTGCCGTGACGCTGCCCAGTGTAATCAATCCTCATCCCGCTGCTCTACCTCCCCTCAGATTGTGTGTGTTCCCCATGACTGGCGCATTACACTGGTCATCATTGTCATAGTGAATGCGGCTGTGTCTTTCATGCTGGAGGTACGCTTTAGGGACATTACACTATACAAGTTCTCTGTGACCGCTCGGTCTTTTCACACACTTGAACAGATCTTTTTGTTCAAATTTGGCAAACTGCGATTTGCATAATTTGATTCTTCCAACCGAATCAGTATACAACAATAAATCGCTGCCTAATGAATCAAATCAATGTAATCGTTGTCCAGATTTCCATTTTGATTGCTGGTTGTTGTTTTTGTTTTTCTGAGCGACCAGTGGTCCATGTCTGTGGCCATAACCCAATCCTCACCCCTCTCGTTTTGTATGATCAGCTGCCATCTTGTTTCTGTTATTTCCCACTGAAATCTCCCGTAGACGTTGGTGCTTGACATCATCTTGTGGAGGCTAGTGTTCAGGGACAATCAGGGGGTAAATCAGGCTGTGGTGGCTGACTCTGCTGACGCACCTCAGGTTGGGAAGCTTTTCTCTTCAGTCCGCTTTTGTTTTTATTTGTTCTCACTTTCTAGAAACACTGGTGTATATTTCTGAGCTCTAGCCTCTCTCCGCAACTAATGCAGAAAAAGCTCTCTGAGTCTGTTGCTTTCTCGCTTTATATTTCTCACTGATGACTAACAATGCTTTCGTTTTATTATTTCACATATTTGTGGCATGTGATTGCATGATTTTTTTTTCAAATCAACAGAACTTCATTAATATTCCAAGGAATCAAAAAATTGACTTTAAACCTGTAATTTTCATCAGACCTGGCTGTTTTCTTTTTCCTTTTTTTTTTAAATAAAAAGAATGTAATTTGGCTTGATTTAAAAAAAAAAAAGCCATCAGAAAAAAATTTGTTTTTTGTGACATTAATTACACAATCTCTTGAATTCCTGGAGAAATAATGTAAACTTTTCCCCAAGAATAAGCATTATTATAATACTGGCTCAAAAGCCACCTTTTTTTCTTTCTCATATTCATACTGCGTGTTTTCCCAGAAAACAAATGATCGCTGGGGCTCGGCCTGCCTGTCCTGGCTGTTCTGTCGAAAAAACAAGGCCCCAAGGGTGCGCTACATGCATCTGGCCAGGGAGCTGCAGGAGGATCCCGACTGGCCCCCCAAACCCTCCACCGTCTCCTACGCCAGCGCGCCTCAGCCTCACCTGTCTGCACCCATGTGACACCAAAACAAACAAAGTCATCGCAGCAATTCACAGAACCACTGAAAATTATGCATAGGTTTATGGGTTTTATTTTTGTCACTCTCTTGTCCACAGTCCCAACAAACCTTGGCCTTGAATTAACTTTATTTGAACCCAGAGACTTGATAAAGCATGCAAGCCTGCAAGATGCAAAGGACCAAACCAGAGCCTTCACCCAGGCAGAGCATCCAAGTGCAAACACTGATTGACATCGTGAACTGCACACTGCTGTCCATTCCGTGAGAGAAATAGTGTACTCAGTAGTTTGTGTATTTTATGAACAACTGGACTTCTTTCACCCTCTCAAAATGGACAAACACTCATCACTTGAATCTTAATTGTTTAGTCATGTTACTGAAACTTGAATTAGCAGATGAGATAACTGGATGTCTTCAGGCCACTTTGAGGGAAGTACAACTACTCAATACTTTCAACACGTTTATCAGTTATATTGTCCAGGAGTGTTTTAACCCCTTGACCATTCAAATGCACCGTTTTTGCTATCTGAGCCAAATTGGGAGAAAATTATAATATGATCATGACATGGGACCTGTAGCTACTTGACAAGCATTTTATTTTCACTGTCAGCCTCAAAACATCCCATCCAAGACCAGATGGATCAAGGGTTTGTGGTTTTCCAATGTTCAGGATGTGTCCTGCTGCTCTTTCTCCCCAGTCTGAAAGCCATTAAATGACAATTTAAGGCTTTATAGGTCTGAATGACTCAACCTCACAAAGAGTAAAAGCACACAGTCTTCCACTAACAGTTACTGCTGCTAAAAATGAGTTGTAAAAGAAAAATGGGAAAGTTTTGTATAGTCTGTGTTATCTATCAGTGTGAGAGGATCGTGCCTGTTTGCAGATGTCTTTAACATGATTGGTACTGATGTGTTTTTAAGACAGGAAGAGATTCTCCTTTGTTGCTGAATTTCCTTCTTGAATTTGTGTAGATTTTTGATTGAACTTCTTCCTGTGGAAGAGAAAAGCACAAATTTCTGTGAGCCTTTTGTAATGTCAGC
>OMKZ01018788.1:0-11684 GCA_900302535.1 Neoniphon sammara
TATTGCCATGTTGTGCTGTGAGACAGTAAAAACTTACTTTTTGCAAACCCTCACCCTAGCCGAAACCTAATCCTAATTCTAATCTTAACCTTAAACCCAAGTACTAATCCTAATTTCTCACCATTTCTGGGAATTGTCCTCATCTTTCTGCGAACATGTGTTGCTCATAATAGCAGATGTAGAAGAACCAACCTCCCCCTAAAGGGTGAATTTGATTGGCATGCTTAACTAAGTAACACAAATAGAATAAAACATTTTATTGTTCTTTGTGTCAAAGCTCAAAGAAGAGCATCCCTAGTTAAACAGTGTCTCTCATTGATCTGTGATTATCAACTTCCAGCCACAGTACATACACACACACACACACACACACATACACACACACACTGTCCCTAACCCATAGACTCAGCCAGTTTTACAAGGGGGGACTGATGTTTACACAAGCAGTAAAAATCAATGAGCTGGGATTTGAAAAACAGCAGGGAGGATGTGTCATAAAATTGCCAGTAGCAGATCGATAAAAGCTTTTAAACTGGATGATTTACCTTTGTTTGTTTCTATGAGGGCTTGATAAGAGCCCCTATTCAACACTGTTGACTGTAAAAATGACACAAACTGTGTTCACACATATTATTCACACATACCTGTACAGATACTCACACACACATACATAAACCATGACCTCCAGGCAGTGATCACCAAAAGTCAAAACAACCACAAACAGAAACAAAAATCACTTATTTTTTCCAGAAAAGCAGTGTTTTATGCCATTAAGACTATCCTCATGTAACTTACATCAATAATTTTTACTATGATGTATACAATGAACAACACATTTCATTGTACCGTTGACCCCGTGTTAACCTACATATGATAAATAAACTGAAACTGAACATATGTTAGCCTTAAAATGGGGGCACACTCTTTTCTTCAAATGAAAAGTTGGGTAAAGTGAATTTAGATGGGTTTACCCTCCTCCACATCTATATCTTCACATATTTCTTCAGTATTTTTGCAAAGTGTACAGTAACTCCTGTAATCAGCACTGGTAATAGAAATCCCACTGTGTAACAGCAGCCAAGGTGATAGGACTTACTGCTTTTGGTCCATTTCCTGAAACATTCCACGACTTCATCAATAACAGTGCTGTCTTTGTGTGGGCAGAGATGCAGAATGAGCTAAAAAAAAAAAAATCATGATTTGGCATTTCTGTACACAACATCATAGGCTCGTGTAGAGGGTGGGACTGATATAGTCCTTTCATCATAACCTCTTTTTCCCCACAAATTGTTCTGGGCACTGACTTAAAATATCATTTATGAACATTCTGGTTCATCTGTAACGCTACTATGGAGTGAGAGAGTGGTCAATGTGACAAGAGTAGATGGGCCCCCAATTATTTACACTTTCACCTATAGACCACAGCATAATCATCATATCTGAAAAAAAAAAGAATTAAAAACATATTTGTATTAAACTTAATTTTTCTGTGATCAAACATCAAAGAGGATTTTCCTTAAACCTGTTTGCCTCACATATAATGACTCACCCTAATTATTTCTTAGCATTATGCAAAATTCAAAAGATAAATAATTGGAAACTGGTAGTGAGTCTTTTACTGGTGGCCATGGGAGCTGCCCAGTACAATCACAGTCTTCTACTGTCAGTCACTGGGGAGTCCCACTGGACCAGTCCATCCATCCATTTTCAATTGCTGGTGCCTATCCCACCATGCATTGGGTAGCCCTGGACAGGTCGCCAGAAGTTTGGGGTTAAGGGCCTTGCTCGAAGAATCTTGGATTGTAGTTTCCCAGCTTATTCAGGGATTTGAGTTGGCAACTGAAATTGTATATTTTATCTTGTACGTAGTACATCTCTTAAGAGCTAAAAGATAAACATAGCTAGATGAATATGAATTAGGTCAGTGCTGGAGCAAATTAGACTGCAGCAAATTTATTCAATTTTGGTATGGTTATTTATTTCAAAGAACTTAGAAAGACACCATTATGTGATATTGTGTTTCCTCACTATTGGTATTTTGCACATTTTTTCTTCTTTTATCTTTACACCACAGTGAGTTATAATGTTTAAGTTATTTTCTTGGTAATTTAACAACCTTCCCTCCTAAATAAAGTGGCTGTTATAGTGGCTGATAGACTGTTATTGCTGTACGTCCTCATATTATAGAGCAGAAAAAGACAAACTGTTGTGAAAGCTGCACATTTGTAGATAAAAAAATAAATAAAATTTAAAAAAAACTGCCAATGCTCTGATTTTTGAAAAGAAATAGAAAGACTTTTATACTGAAATTAATAGTAAATGGCTCTTCAAGAGTGACTGTTTTACAATTTATGTTTTAAATAGATCTCAGAGTTTTAAAGGTTTTAAAGGTTTGGTCAACTGGCAGTTGTAAATAGCCCTTTCAGACTGACTGTAACATAGTGTGTTTTAAAAAATGAAGCCAACACATTTAGTTTAAAAGCTGGTCTTTTTTAGGTTGTCACAATGGAAAATTCAACTTTCCATTTTTCAACAGTCACCTACGTACCTTGGGAGATATCCTTTTATATTGTTCCTAAAATGTCACTTATGCGCTGAATAGCGCCTTAATTCAGTCGGATGTTTGCCACATTTGGCCATAACTATTTATTATCAGTGTGTGTGCTCTGCCAGGGGAGACTGTTTGAGTAGCTAATCGTTCAGATGGACTCTATCTAAATTGGATGGTGAGGCAGAAAATCCTGCACTCCCTTAACTGGTGTCTGAATACTTTTAAAACATCCCTATCTCCCATTTGGATATGGTCTAATTGAAAAGCAAATAGCACACTTGGGTGCACATGTGAATCGGTGAGTGATATCACCTTAGTTGCCGGAGGAATGAATCTCTCTCACTGGGGCCCTGGTCCCTTCCCACTGTTTTCCATCGCTTCAAATGGCCTCCCTGATGCATTATCCATTGGATTAATGTTTTAAGGATTAATGTCTTGATGTGAATCCTTTTCACACACACAGAAAGTGGTTTCTGGGACAACTCCAGGCCTCACTGTTGACTCACCAGATGGGTGAATGACTAAGGCCGGGTGTACACTGAATACTCAATGTGGATTTGAAGAGGTTTTTCCAAAATGAGGAATTCATTTGAAATGAAAAGACGGCTATTAAAAATGTTTGATCGCACCGAATTCAAACAGACACCGGTACTTTTTAAATGGTAGCATGAAACTTAAGTCCTTGTGTGACAAAATGACTAAAGTGACAAACACACTTTTAATGAACTGTCTTTCTTGAAATAATCAGTTATTTTACTCATTGGATCCTTTAAAATACAAAGTCATACTCGCCTGCATTTTGTTTTACCCCCCCAAAAATATAGTGTTTTTAAATCATTTATCATTCATTTATGCATCAATAGGAAATCAAAACTGCAAATTAAACTGCTACAAAAAACATCAAGTATTGTGAGAGCACATTAATCTGTATGTTTTTCACCCAACACGTGCAGCATTCAATAAGAATAGGCTGTTGATTCTGGCATGATTGTGTGTGTGTGTGTGTGTGTGTGTGTGTGTTTGTGAACACGTGTGATATCCTTAATGGCTCTTTGTTACCGTATCTCCCTAATGATTAAAGAGTTTTCAATCAACTAACATAAACAGCATTCCCCTCAACTGTTTGATAGCGAGCCAATTGTGTATGTATACGTGCATATGTGTGTGCATGTGTGTACGTGTGTTTGTGTGTGTGTTTAAATGGAAAGATAATGGGAACTACAGCTGAGATAAGACAAAGGACAATAGTTGTTGTGTAGGCTTCACAGAGCCATAAATGTTAATAATGTCTTATGTCTAATAAAGTCTGTGAGATAAAGCAAGCCCTGCTAAGACACTTTTATAAGTTACTATTCTGAAGTCCTTAATTAGATGCACAGGGTAATATAATTTCATTATTGCTAAATGAAAGTCACAATATGACAATGGTATAATAACAACCAAGGTGTCATGTCATCAGCAAAGACATGACACATTGGTAAACCTTTTTACAGTGTGGTAAAATGAGCTAGTATTTACAGCTGTGACTAATCAGGTAAATATGGAGAAATACGGCTCATCTCTGGTGCTCATCAGTTCACACAACTACAGTACAGTATTTCCCAGAATATTATTATTATTATTATTATTATTATTATTATTATTATTATTATTATTATTATTATTATTGTTATTATTGTTATTATTAACATCATCATCATCATCATTATCATTATCATCATTATTATTATTGGAAATTTAGGCAATATCTTCCAGTATTTTCTTCCATAGACCATTTAAAGCAATGTTGACATGTGAATCCAGTTTTAGATTTACTTGTGGCTTTCACTT
This sequence comes from Neoniphon sammara, assembly GCA_900302535.1. Classification (NCBI taxonomy): domain Eukaryota; kingdom Metazoa; phylum Chordata; class Actinopteri; order Holocentriformes; family Holocentridae; genus Neoniphon; species Neoniphon sammara. The sequence goes on from OMKZ01018788.1 coordinate 4,382, forward strand.
TGCATTGCCAGGTATAATCCAATAACAATCACACACTATTGTGTGAATAGCATTTTTCTGCCAGCATAATTCAAGTGATGCTAGTAGCAGGCAGTTAGTTCAGCCATTTGTTTAGACTTTGGTCTCAGTTGCAATGATATAGCAGCAATTTGCAGCTGGAGGATAAAAACAAACTTATTTTGGACCACAGGCCTGGTTCCATTTCTTTAGAGTTTGTTTCTTTAATGCAGTTAACATAATGTATTTTAACAATGAATGACCATTTTGAATACAGGCAGCTAAGCTTCAGTTGCATATTGTGCTTTGTAAAAATTTTAAGCTCCCTCACATTTAAGGGTGGGTTCTTTGCAGCACTTGGTTGTTTGTGATACCAAATATTTGTATTACCAAACATTTGGTATATTATTAATCTGAGCCTGTCAGTGGCAAAACAAGCACTTTTAGTGAATGTACTTTGACGCGGAGAGGTTGCCCCATTGGATTATGTTACAGCTGTGTTTTGCAGTTGCCAGTTATAGCGTTCTCACTCAATACTGGACCAATTCCAAAACTTTTTGTTCATATTAATCATTTAGAGCTAGATAGAGGGGAAAATAGAGTCCAGGTTAAAAAAATGGAATTATCCTTTAAATAATACACCTTTAATCCAATTTACACAGACTGAGACAATACCTCCTATAGACTAGATGAAAATGGTATCCAACATCATGTTTCAGTCTGGGTAAGTTGGGAAAAGGGCATTTTCCCAAAATGTTGGAGTATTCCTTCAAAAATTGTGAATGTGTTTTAGCTTATAGTATTTCTTACTATTCTATTGCTCCCTTAAGGGAAATAGTTTTTCCTCTGTGTCCCCTCCACAGGGCGATAAGAGGTCAGGAACACCAGCTCTACAACTGCCAGGGGATTCAGTATTTTGCTCAAGGACACTTCAGCAGGGTGGATGCTTGCTGTCTCAGAAACTTGAACCCAGACCTTCCAAGTGAAGACCAGTCTCTCTAATCACTACTCTGCTGCCCAGGATGTGTCTAATGGATAGGTTTATCAATTGAGAATCCCCCAAATCATTTTATATCATATCCATTTCCACTTTATGGACTGTGTTGTGTGAAAGGGACTGGTGATAAAGGAGAGATAAAGCCGATGACTGCAGCCAATCATTCTTTCACCACTTCTCCCAGGGTAGAAAGGGTCTTGGTGGTTGGAAATACCATGGAAGACTTAAAAGTTACAACTGTAACCAGTGGAAACAAAAATTGCATTTCCTATATTGGAGAATGAAATCATCCTATCTCATTAAATAATGTGCAAAGAATTTCAGCATTTTTTTAAAATACATAAAGTGTGGTGCTCCCCATCTATAATGGCAAGTTAATGACAGGAAACACTGGAGTGCAGCTTAGCCTTCTCCCTCATAGTAAACCCCTAAAAAGGCATTTTTCATCATCATGGGTCTTCAGAAACCTGTTTGGTTTTTCTGTGCCACCCACCAGAGCCAGAGTCTCTGTTTGCTTGCTTTCAACACAAATCAGTGCACGGCCAATTTAACTCCTAGATCCTTTACACTGACTGACTACATGTCCTGGCAGTGGCAGTGCAAATGATCCCCCACTGATGTATCTTTATTGTAAAAGCTGTCAAGCAGATTTTACAATATTCATTTCAAACCCACAAATTGTCATGAGAAATAAAATTAGGTGCGGTTCAATCAGCAATACATTGTCTTGCACTGGTCATGTTTCATGCTTTCATCTGAAAAATAAAATGCACTTGGTGATATTCTAATGTTCCAACTAATTGTAATCCGACCACAGTGGAGACTTCTACATCTTTACAAGCGTGTGATATTCTAATGTACCAGATAATGGTTATAGACAACACACATAACATTTTTCGAGGTGGCTATGGACAGTCGAAAACCAGTTTTTAAGTGTCATGCAATAGTTTGAACCAGTTATGTGTTCCCATCATTATTCATTAATCACATTCAATTTCTTTCAATCAGATTCAGTTTCTTTATTGACAAATTCTGCTCTAATCTTTTTTTGCAGTAGTCAGGGTAATTTCATCTAAATTTGCTGTTTCCACATATAAAGTCTTTCTAAGACATTAAATAACAATACGCAAATACACTTGGACAGAAACCCAACTATTGATGGAATACTGTAGCTTTGTCCTGCTCTCGGTCTTCCTCACTCTATATCTCCAGTGCTTATTAATAAGGATGTTGGCTATACTCTCTCTCTCTTGCTAGTGGCTGGGTGCTCTAACCCCCACCCTTGACAGTAGTATTGATGCAAACAGTGTTTTCTCTCATTAATTTATCAGTTCGGGGGAAGAGGGAGGCCTCGGTGGGGAAAGATAATGGCGTCCATTTGGCCAAGGTCAACAGTCGACACATTCCTCAGTTGTTCAATTGTAACCACACATTAACTTGTGTCCACCAATACCACAGGCGTGTGCACGCACGCACACACACACACACACACACACACACACACACACACACATATATAATTGATTGTTAGCGAGTTCTGCTGCATGAGGGTTGGGTCCTGTTGAAGAGGTAATTCTCTGATCCCTGGTCAGTCAATGGGAATATCAGAATTGCTAATTTTGTTACACAAATGGGTACAGAAAGAGCAATCTACCAGTGCCCTGATGACCTCCTTATATCTGCATCTCCTGTTCCGTATTTAATAAATAATACACACGCACACACACACACACAAACAGGATATTCATCTGTTATTGTGACACAAATATTACACATTCTGTAGATGATTCAACAGAAAAAAAAACTAATGTTAAGTCAGTGTTGCAATATCTAAGGTTTTAAATATATCTTTGGCTGTTCAATTCAGATGTGCTCTCCCGGACTCAACGTTGGTCTGTTACATAGAGAGATGAGTAGAATAGAGTAAAACAGGGTGGAGAAAAGAAGAACAACTGTACAACTGAGTGAAGTGAAACAGAGTTAGGTAGACTAGAACAGCCTAGAGTAGAGTTACATATAATGGCAGAAATTACAACAGAGTATAAGAGTCATACAGAGTAGAGTAGAATAGACTTTTTGAATCAGTCAACAATTATATCTTAAAATTAAGTAAGTGTATATATGTATGTGTTTGTGTATGCATATATGGGTATGGGTGTGTATGTACGATATATGCATGGGTATGTATAGGTGTATACATAGATCTCACTGGGTTAGATTATGTATTGCTATTGTAAATACAATAGACTATTATTCCTGGTAACATTACTATACCAATGATAAGCCCAGCCTAATTTTCCCATCTTCAAGGGTCAATGCAGACAGAGTGACCCTGCTTTTTTGTTCTGAAGATGTTAAATGGTCTGCAGTGGAAATCTCCCAGGCTTGCTTGTAGAACCTGAATGTTGCTGTATAGAACCATCTAAAAAGGGTTCTCTATAGTGCTAAAAGGGTTCAGCATAGAACCTTTTTGGTGCTGTAAAGAACCCTAAAAGAATGTATGAAATGTTCCAAAACAGCAAAATCAAAAGAAGTTTTTGCGAATCACACCGGACCCTTTTCTCTGATTTATCAGTTTTCTGTTTCAATCAAAAATCTGAGGTTTGAGCCATTATGATTCCAGATTTTCACAGCATTTTAAAATGTGCTAATATTCTGACAAAATAACTTTAAATATACACTGAGTGTAGTCATGACATGCAGATGAAAATTAATTATGATTTCAGCCAACTAAAATGATTTCATTACTGTAAAAGAAAATACATTCACATCAACAGTTCAACCTTAGAATTGAAAAGTAGCAGTTTTGTTTTATTTTATTTATTTATTTTTGTCTTATTTGCATCAAGAATGAAATACAGTTATTTCAAGTATTCTCAGGAGACAGAATATTTGCTGAGATAAACATATTTCAACCTTGTTACCTTAGCAAAAGAGCCCAATTGAAGAACCCTCCTTAGTCTGGGTGTATAGTCATGAAAAAATTGTACAAGCATATATTTAATACACATGGTCACATGGTGGAAGCAGACATGAGCGGATTGTGGTCAATGACAGTGTGACCCTGTGTGAATTGACCACATCAGCCAGGCACTTTGGAACCAGCTAGCTATCTACTGAACGTTTCACCCACCAACTGTGTGTGCTATTTCTCCAAATGTTGACTTTACCCTGCACAATTTGTGAACCATTACACAATACAGAACCTGAGATCAATGTGCATACTGTTGATTTTGGAATGGTATTGTATGTGTAAGGCCACTGAACCTCAGTGAGTGATCACAGTGCTAATCATAGCTATGGAGGGCACTTTGGTTGGTAATTTCCATAAAATGTGAACAAACAAATATTAACTGACCTTTTCTTTCATAACACAATTTCTTTTACAGTGCACTGCAACTCAAAATAGTACAGTTGAGTAATTAAAATTAAAATTATCAGATCTATTTTAAATTTAGATAGTTATCTAATCATCTCATTAATCACTCTCATATTACATTTTCACTTCCATGGACACTGACAAAACTCACCTTTTATATCAACAGCTGATACTGTGAAAATATATTATACTATCTATCACTCACACTGTTGTCTGCTGTTCTGAGGGTTCACACAATCATTAACCTAATCTACTTACTGAAAAACACTCCCTCACAGTGTTTGCGTGTTAGCTAAATGATAAGCTATTTGAAGTTGAATGTGCTGATGGGACAGCTATTGATATGAGCAAAACTGTTTGCTAATCTGTGGTTGTCTTTGATTCCCCAGGAAATCAGTAGTCAGTGAAACAACAATGGAATGAATAGTAAATGGTAAACATGCATGCTCTACATATATTTCACCGGCAGCTTCCCAGTACAACCTTTTACTTTTGGCCACTGGGAGCTACCTACAATTAGTTTCATACCACTTGGAAGCTTCACTGGAATATTCAGGCATCCAGTACCTCAACAAACTCTGTTGAGGTGTCTTGAGCATGGCACCTTAAGTGTTTCTTGTTCACTTTTCCTTGCTGGGATTCACATCTCTGGGATCTTTCAGTCAAAACATCATCTTCCAGTTCAGTTTTCTTAATTCAGATTCAGCTTCTTCAGACACACATCCAGGCACAAGGGATTTTTATTCCCCTGAATGCCGCCTCCAAGGCTTCAGACAATGGGTTAGTACATAGCAGGGGTGTTCCACAAATTTCTGGGTCCCATGCAAAAGCCAAGTTTTGGGGCCCCCACCACCACACATTTTTTTTTCTAGTTTATCTTAAAAAGTCACATGTGGCCATATTAGTTGAAACTAGAAAGTTTCACAAAATTATGTAGCTAATGTGTACAACAGCTTCTCAATCTAATGAATTGCCTTCAAGAATAACTGTTTATTGCTGCTTTATGCAGAAATAATTTTAAAGGATTTAAGCAAAATTATTACTTTTCCTCAATACACTTATATAGCTATCAATAAATCATGTATTCTGTGGGGAAAAAACTCTGGTTTCTGTGAATCCCTGGGTTACATATTCAACCTACCAAAAACCTCACCCTGGTCTGAATCAATTAACCACTCAGAGCTATAGCCATGTAGCAGCCAATCATGGCTGCTCTCTTCAAGCAGGGCTCCTTCCAACCTGCCAGTCATCACATAATGCAGGTCTGACTGGGGCATCGGTTGATGGGAAGAGATAAGAATTAGAATTAGAGATTAGATTAGAAGGAGAAAAAAAAATTGTTTGTTTTTGACCAAGTAAGTGCTGGTCAAGACCATTTACGAAGCAAGCGCAGTCTAAGGCCCCATTCTTATTTTATGGATGCACAAGTCAGTTTATATTCTGATTTATTTTGCTAAATATCCACACTAAATTAGTCTACTTTAAACTGAAAACTGCACTCCAAAATAAGCATTTCAGTTTCAGGTCTTAGAAGGGCCCCTCCGCCTTTGGGGCCTGGGTAGTCGGTTGGTTTGGATTTGAATTGGGAAGACCAAATTTGAAATGATCATATTATCACCGCATTATCACACTCAGTTTCAACCAAATGTAACATGTCAAATGGTGCTTTTGAAATTCAATTTTTATTATTTATTTATTCAAAAAATTTCACTTATAAAATAGCCATTTCAATATGAGCATGAAAAATTCAAATGTAGGCAATTCAAATACAATCTCTGCTGGCACTATGTCTTGCATACACATTTCCACACACTTTCATAGTGAAAGTGATAAAACATAAACATTTACATGTTAAACAGAGACCTACATAGTTGGATATTTTTGCACTTGAAGCTGCCAGAAGCTAATATTTTGTGTCAAAAATTAGCATATTTAAATTTGACCCTTTTTCATGCCGAAAAAATAACAATATTCAGTGCTAACCCTTAACTTTTATTTTTGTCAGGGTGGAAAGTGACTGACAACAAGACCAGTAGACCATTTCCAGTGAAACCAGGACATATAAAATTCTTTTAGGGTTAGCAACTCTTTAACATGGGTTGACCCCCTCCACCTGTTGCAACACATTTTCACTCCCAACTCGTCAAAAACAGTAGCTTGGTCAGTGGCTCTACGCTTCAAACTATGATGCTCTAGGTACCCCTGTAGCATCAGTTTTGGCCGTGCTGGGCTCTTCCAGCCCTGATGCTCTGGGTCTTCCATTTACTCAATGTCTCACTGTGACATCACTCACAAACAAAAGACAAAACTGTCACAGTTTACTTTTAGGCACAAAAACAACTTGGTTAAGGTTAGGAAAAGGTTCTTGTCTTGTACTACGTCACATCTATTTAGTTTATTTCTCGTCTCAAACTGAAGCTACAGGAGCTATATGTCGTCAATGCGGCTGCCTTCACATCTCAACATGACACTACAGGGGTACCTGGAGCGTCATACTTTGAAACGTTGGGCCGCTGACCAAGCTGCACTTTTTGAAGCCCTGGGAATGAGAACGGGTTGTCTGTTTAGAGGTATGAAAACTCTGTAACACATTACTGCCTTGATAGGCCCTTAATTTAGTTTTCGTGATTTTGTTTTCAAATCTGCTATGGCTCAGGATAAGAATAAATTCTTTATGATGTTTCTGAAATGAATGTAATGTGGTCCTCACAGTACCGAACCCAGATTGGCCAACAACACTAGTTCCTGCAATTCAGCTTTTTCAGTTCAAATGGAGCAAATTGCCCTGATTCGAAGGATTTCAGTAGTTCATTAGTGAGGAAAACCAATCAGGATGAAGTCCAGCTATGATACATTTACTGGAGTTGGTTTAAAACTGAAGAAAGGTTTTTGAACTTTGAATTTAATCACTCATTCTAATTTTAACAATG
>OMKZ01018789.1:0-20541 GCA_900302535.1 Neoniphon sammara
TGCATTATAAACTAAGCACATTCACTGTTTCTGTGATTCTGTTGCAAAAGGAACAGCAAAAAAATGAAATAAAATAAAATAAAATAATAATAATAATCATTCTCAAAGGGAATCTATTTAATCTTTCCCCCTTTATGTTCAGTATTTCAAAGCTGTCTATTTTGCTGTGTAGAATTGAATGGTGCAGCTTATCAGTATTTTCTCTTGTGAAGAAATTGTATGGGTGGTAAAAAATTGTTTCCATTTTGTCCAATTGTCCAATTCTATTCAATTCACTTTTTTTTTTTCCCAAACACCGCCTGGAGTCACTCAGAAGAAGACTGATGTCGACCGGGTCGCATAATCTAAACTCCACCGACAAGAAAAGCAAACGTTTCACCCTAAGCGACGTATTGTCAGCTGAGTCTTTCAGAGGCAGCGTGCGATGGGTGACGGCTGAAGCGATGTGAGTCAGAGCACAAGGAGAAGTGAAAGCCAGAAAAGGAAAAACAACTGTATAATTCAGAGTCAAGGTCTTTGACATCCTTTCATGTGGGGCAGGGGGGTGACAGTTGATGTTTTTTGTCTTCCTTCTGTCATTTTTGCTTTCTTGTTTTCCTCTTTCTCTCTCTGTTTTTCTTTTGATTATTTTTTGGGGCATTTCTGCTTTATTAGATAGTTATAGTGGAGAGAGACAGGAAATACAGGGCAGAGAGAGAGAGGGGATGACATGCAGCAAAGGGCAAAAGTCGGAATTGAACCTGCAAAGTATGTTGTACACGTTCTACACGGTGATCCCCATCTTACGTGTTTTCCTCTCAAAGACACATTCAAACACAGGCATGTACAGCGTGCAAACAAAAACACATGCACGCACACACACTTGCATACACACAGACCATTAGCAAGGCATCCATGATGTCATCATGCTTCTCATTAACAGCCATTTCCATTGTGGCTGGCAGTGAACGAGGGAACTTTTCATTCAGATACTGAAATAACTCTGTTACAGCCCTGTGTTCGGCTTCCATCTTTTCATCAGGCCTAAACAGAATATTTCCGTCTTAAAATAGAACTAATGTGTAGATCTGCTGCCCGCTGAACGAAGCTTTTGTTACCGAAATGCTTCAGCACTTGCCAGGCATGCTAATGCAATGTTCAGCTTGATAGGAGTAGATGAGAACCAGTGAGCTACAATAAATGCAACACAATGCAGAGCAATGCAAAGCACCCTGACGCAACGCTATCTGACATAATGCAAAGTTAGGCAAATCTAACATGTCACAAAGAAGTAAGACAGATAGTGACAAGAAATGGGACAAAAACCAGCCCAAATTAAACCATCTACACACAGCTTGCAACATGACTTCAATAATGTTGGGTCAGCTACCAATTAGCTTGCTAAAACAGCGCAGCTCCGACTCTTTACAGCCATATTTAAAATTTGCATTTGCATGTGAGGCATTTGGCTAATGCTCTTATGCGAGTGATTTACACTGGAAGGGCATATAGCAATTCAAAGTATTGCTCAAGGGCAATTTAACAGGATTCTGGACAGCACCAGAGAGGCTGAAGCTTCATGACTGTGGGTCACTTGGCTGACAGCAAACAGTCAAGGAGCAGGCCTGTCTCTCCACACAGATCCTGGCACTTCAGCTGCAGAGAGCCCAGACAAGCACTCTAGAAAAGATGCAATGCAGAATCAAGTGGGCTAAACTGGACTAGAATAGAACAGACCAGAGGATGAGGAAAGCAGAAATAATTTTAAAAAGTGTGAGAAGGGGATACACAGCAAGGTCTTTTGTGTATCCAAAAAAAAAAGAAAAAAAGTCAGGAATAGATCAGAGCCGATAAGAGCAGCGTAATGGGAGGCATGGCGTCTGCTGTTCCTCTTTGAGAAGGGTAAGGGTTTAGGCTAAATGAGGTTACATGTGAAATCCCAGGAGTGTTGTGTCCTGCTCTGTGTTGGAATGTAAAGCCTTGCAGGAAATAGTGCTGCATGGTGCAGCAGACCGCAAGGAGCAGAATCAAGGGCAAATGCACGGTCTGTCACGTTCCTCCCTGATTGCATTAGACTCAATACGCACTCTAATTCTAAAGCACTATACACCATTTTGTGAGGAAAAAAACAAAGTTCATCCTGAAGTTTATCTTCTCTAAAATAAAAATGTTCTGCTTAAAGTGTCACAAAAGACTTCATATTGCCTGCTATCCTTAAATGAAAACACCAGCATTTTGGGCAAAATAACCTTTTTCCTACTTCCCCAGACTGAGACAAGATGTGCAATACCATTTTCACCTCTGTCTGTCAGCTGGTTTGGTTCCTTTGGTTAGCATTCCATGTTAGCTTAGCATACAAACTTGAAGTCAACAGGAGTCATTAGCCTAGCTCCATCAAAGTGAAAATAAGATAGCTTCAGAGTTGCTCTAAGGTTTATTTTTTTCACTTTGACAGAGCTGGGCTAATGACTCCTGTAGACTTCAAGTCTTTACGCTAAGCTAACATGAAATGCTAAGCATAGGAACCGAAGCAGAGAAGCAAATGATATCGAACATCTCGTCTCAGTCTGGGTAAATCAGAAAAGGGAATTTTGCCCAAAATGGAGTATTCCTTGGAGTATTCCTTTAAAAATGGGCACTGCGAGGTTTTAATTTTTTGCTGTCAACTCTCTTCTATGAGTAGGTGTCATGTTTTTTGAATGGTGAGTGTTCTGCAACCACAGTCTTTATGTAACCCAAAGCAGAAAAAGAAATGTCACCTTTCAACACCACCACTGCCTACCTTCTTACCCTCCACCCCTACCTGCTACCTCAACCCACACATTCATATAAATCAAGGGTTCCCACACTCACATACCTCAGTCGAACTCAGTAGCATCCCTGGCTTTCTTGAGCACTGAGGTTCAGTCTAAATGTTTGCTTTCTGGTGGAGGAGGAATGGACAGGGGCTTCAAGGAAAGGCAGATTGTAGAGGTCAGAGGTCACAGAGACTTTCTGACGTGCATGTAAACATCATCGTTGACAATAAAAGGTATTTTACATTCATAAAAGCTTTAGGGAACGACTCATTTGTTCAGATGGGTAGATCTGATGGATAGGATAATGTGACGCACAAAATTTAGAAAAAATAATTTTATATGCTTACCAGTTACTCAAAACTTATGCTATCTGAATTGTACAGAGGCTATGAACCCCACATGTCTAAGAGTCCATGATGGATAAAATAAAAAGTCAGCATTATCTTTATCTACTCTTTGACCCAAGTGTGATTGCTTGAGGTGAGGAGGGTGCTATGCTATCCCATTCCATCATTTTGTGATGAAGCTGTTTTAATCTTGAATGCTGATGACCCCACATGTCCATGTGTGGGCTGGGTGGAGGACCTTATCCACGATTTTAAAGGATGAGTAAATTACAAGATGGTGGAAGTAGAGGTTGGCAGAGGAGGAGAGGTGGGGGGTGGGGGTCTAATGCCTTCCCATCTTCTTGTAATACAGCCTGCGTCCGTGTATGTGTGTGTTTTACAGCCCAGCTTCAGCACAAGGAGATATGTGGGTGTGTGGTGCAGGGAACCTTGATTTGCTCCCCACAGATTCGATTTGCTGCTGACACATTGTGTGTCTTAAAGCAGATAGATGGCCAAGGCCTGAGGGCACACAGCACCCATTTCCCCTGGTGGCCTTATGGGATTAGCTTTCATTTAGCACCTTAATGCTTTGGCCCCCACAAATTACCCGCCAGAAAGTCCTTTCTCCCTCTCTCTCTCTCTCTCTCTCTCTCTCTCTCTTTTTCTCTCCCACTCGGTCTCTGTCTCCCTCTCCCTCTCCCCTTTTTCTCTCTCACAAGAGCATGCAGATAAAAAATGCCACAGGGCAGATTTCATCTTTCATTTCTCAGCAAGCTACGGACAATTTCTGATATGTCAGTCAGTGTTTAACCTGTGAAAAACTAGCTGTCATTATTTCTCACAAGAACTATTGTGATAATTTAATTGTTGGCTTGCCTTTCCTCCTTTTTTTTTGTGTCACTCTGAAGAATCAGCAGTGACACATCTAAGCCAACAGCAGTTACATAACAGTGAGCTTACCACAGCAACGTAAATATTTATCAAGGCCATAAGCATGTGAATTACAATGATATAAACATCCCACTGCTGGAAGAAAAAAGTATTTTACATGTAAACATCACGCTTTAACAGCTTAATGTTTACATGCTTAAATGTGTTAAAATGTAAAAAGTGAACACGCTCTTTCTTCGCTTCTGCCACATGATGCACGTCGAGAAGCACATTTTGCCCGCTTACTTACTTATCTAACAGTCGAGAAAGATTTCATAAGTGTTTCTGAGAATATATCAAATGCATGTACTCACGAGCAACAAGTGAATGCCTGAATGAAAAAGACAGCAATTGGATAGCTGCCACCGAGGCTAAATAAAGACGAAAGGGAGTGGTGAGGAGTGTTGCAGTGAGAGAGAGAGAGAGAGAGAGAGAGAGAGAGAGAAAAAAAAATTCACAATCCAATCCGCTGTTTGGCCTACATTTACTGTACTAAAACATGGTAGGTTTAAACATACAACACAGCTGAGAATAAGGGCCAGGCTTGGCTGGTTTTGAATGTCAACTCGCACGACGAAGATGAAAGAGATGAAACTAGATATGTGGACTTAAGATCACCCTGAGGTTTAGCCTGACGCGGCTTTTGAAAACAAGTGAGCATGTGTGACCAAACGGGGAACGAGACGACAACAAGCAAACACTATCGGCTGCGAGATTCGAGCGAGCGGGAAGCCGAACTGACACCACTGGCTCTCATCATTGAATTGGCATTATATTACTGCCCTGTGGCAATGAATGAATAGAATTTGCAATGACCCGACCCCAGCTGACGCATGGCGCTTTTGCATTGATCCCCCTTCGCCTGGCACTGTATCTCTGCTGAGGTTATGTACTTTAACGTTATTACACCCCTGGGATTTCCACTGGTGTCAATGTGTGGATACGCTTGCAGCCTACAGCCTTTCCAGTGCTGTCGCTTTGGTGATAAGCCCACGAACACTTCCATTAACACACCGACTGATCAACTTTAAAGTGAGGCAACCTCCAGACTGGAACCAACCGTGCTGTTGCAGACTACAAATTTGCTAAGCCTATTCAGTAATGTGGCACAGGCTGCCAATAGGCTGAGGTGGTGATGGTGGAAAACAGGTCACACACGCAGGCAGGATGGCAAGGCAGGCAGAACGAGTGGGCGAGAATGGAGAGAAAATGTCCACAGCAGAGACAACAGTCGCAGAGGAGAGCGGCGATGGCTTAGGCTGACTAATGGAGGGTTAAATTTACATACACCCACCATCACTGTCTGCAATATGATTAATGAAGCTGAAGATGTGGTCTGAGTGCCGCTGACAGAAAGATAGAGCAACGAGCAAGCGGGAGACAGAGGGAGAGAGAGTAATGAAAAGGCAGCAAAAGTATTGCTGAACAGTGTGCCGTGGTGATATACTGCACTGTGGCCGCATGGCAAGACAGACAACTCTTAACAGCTGACAGGGGATTTGAGCATTTGATCTCTCTGCCCAAAGTGATTCCTCTCAAAGTTTGAGTTTCATGAAGTAATGGTGGTAAAACGTTTGAATTCAAGCAGTGGAAGCTGGTAACAAGGGCCGGGCGATACATCAATTTTATATTCTGATATGAGGTTAGATATTTGCCACATCGTGATATGGAGCAAGTGTTGTCTTTACCTGGTTTTAAAGGCTGCATTACAGTACAGTGATACAGTTTTCTGAGCTTATAACTGATGTAGCTGTTCTGTTATTTACATCTACCCGCTTTGTCATCATATCCACATTACCAATCGTCGTTTAGCAAAAATCTCTTGCGTGTGATGAAAGCGCCAACAGTCATCCCTGCAATATTGTCACAATGTCAACATCAGGGTATTCACTCAAAGATATTGTGATAGTTGGTTTTGTCCAGCCCTATTGGGAACTGGCAATATCTGTGGCTGAAGAGGAAAAGGCACGGCTCTGAGGCTGCCAGGGTTAGGGGTTCAACTCCCAGTAGGGCCAGTCGTGATGAAAACATATGCACCCGCAGTCCTGTGAGGCCCTCCAAGGTCCATATGTTAAAAAACAGGCCTTGTGATTGCTCACTTAAATCAAATACAGATTCTGCACTCCCACGGTGCATTAATGGCAATGACATATAGACTTAATTATAGCCCTAATTCGTTCACATCATTTGAATGTGACCTGGTTAATCAGCTGCCTTCATCTCTCCTATAGAGAATACAGGGATTTTTATTCTGCTTGGTATGCTAGTCAACATTAGCAACCGAGTAAACACAACATATAGCATACTGCATATGTGCAAAGTAGCACTGCTTTTACAACAGCTTGCTCTATAAAATGTATGTTTTCTATGAGCATAAAAAGATTATTAAGTTTTGACTAACATGGGCACACAAATTAAATTTACATTTATGCATTACAGTATGAATATAGGAATATCTTGCTCCACAATGGTTTGGGAGCCCTTCAGTTGGTCTTTAATGGTATGATAAATAAATGGATGAAAAATACTTGAGCAAGGAGTGGTACTGATTTGAGAATCATAAAGACACAAGCGGAGAATTGAAATGACAAATGTCATTACTGGGGAAAAAAAAAAAAAAAAGACAGGCCTCTTTACACAGTAATATTCAAGTTTGCCGTCTTCCAGGCATCTCTGTGTCTTCATGACTAATAGTGCATTTTCCATACACTGCATGTCATAGTCATCTGTGATAGGCTTATAAATAGCCCACAGTGATATAGGCCAGGGTGACTGAGCAATCGAACGATAACAGAGATAAAACAAAGCGGCACGGCGTAGCTTACCCAGCCTAGACGGAGCTGTATGGAAGAAATACTGCAAAACTAGCAACAAAACAGAGAAAATGGGCAAAAAACATGGTAACACTAGAGGTTAAATGATTGTTTTTGAAATCATGAACATTTCCCTTCCAGTCCCAGACAAAAATGGTACGCAAGTTAATCCCAGGGGGTTAAAAATTGAAGCAAATCAGAGAGGTCTGTCTGATGTGATACTGCATTAACTGAAGGCCTGCTGTAAATGGTTCTCCGTCCACTGCATTACAGCCCAGTTCTGGGCAGAAGTAAAATATTTGTCAGTTATTAGAAAATGAGGAAATGTCTGTTTGTTTTTGAGGCTGTTAAGGTCCCTGGGAAGTGGACAAAGTGATTTCAACATGGCCAAGTTCAATCATTTGGCATAATTACTGAGCCTAGGCTACATTTTGCCCCAGTCAAGTTCTGTGAGAGCGGATAAAACCAATACTGCAAAAACTAATGACCGCAGAAATGCAATAAAAAGTAAAAGTCAAGCAAAAACAAAGCAAGGTGAGAAACTAACAATTAAATGAATAAATAAATAAATAAAATATCCCTATAGAGACATCTATTGTGTGCTGTCATTGATATATTTTAATTATCAGTTATTACTTATTCATGGGTTATGTTTTTTGTGCATGTTGGACCTACAGGAGTCTCTCTCCTGTTTGTTTATATTGGGCAGTAATCTGCATCAGCCCTCCCCGCCGGTGAGTGACTGTTGGTTAAGCTATGTGGGCAAAGCAATCTTTTGCCCTGAGTCCATAAGGGCACACTAAAGCCAACACTACATTTATTTGGCTGCCCTGGTTATAATTCACATTACATTCACTGCAAGATTGGCCTCTCTCTCTCACACACACACACATGCAAACCCCCCCCCCACACACACAGCGCAAGAGGCCAATCATTAACCCAGAGAAACATGCTAAGTGTCTCTTTATGAAGCCTCTTATCCATTCCTCCCGCAGGTTAAATCAGACTCAGGGAAAGAGGTGTGGTGTGATCTGAGCATTTCCACTGTCGCCTCCACGTCTTTATCTGCTGAACCGGAGGCAAACAGAGGAGAGGGGGAGGGGAGGGCTGTTTGTTTTATTGACTTTGTAGATCATTGGCTTAATTTATCTAATAATAATGAGGTAATACATAAGCTCACGCTCTAGTAAGAAGATATCTGTGTGTATAAATCTAAAAATTGTGAAGGATAGCATGCTAAAGCTTGTAAGTTTTGCTTTTTTCAAGAGACAGTTTTCTCATCCTTTGGAGAGGAGAGGAGAGAGAAAGAGGTAAGGAGAGTGGAGGAATGGAGGACTAAGAAAGAAAGGGAGGGAAGGAGAGGTGCAAGAGAAAAGGGAGAGGAGAGATTGGTGAGAGGAGGAGGGGAAAGGAGTGATACAAGCAAAGAGGGAGTGAAGGGAAAGGACACGAGAGAAAAGAGAGAGGACAGGGAAAGGGATTGCATACGTTTCTGCCTGGATTTCACAACTCCGATTTCACACACCGAGAAACACGTTGTTCCAACCTCATTCAGGGACCGAGAGAGGGGGACGATACAGAGAACAAGAGAGGAAGAGGATGAGAGAGGAGGGGAAAACGAGACAAGATGTAGGTCTCTGCGGGGGCCCGGTCCATCGCAACATCCAGCAACTGGATGCTAGCTTCAGGGGAGGGTCACGTCGCGGCTTGTGTTTCCTTCAGCTTGCCATCGGACTCGACAAAGGGGAGAAACCGCCGTGGCCCGAGTCCCAGGCGGCAAGTTGGCACTCCATCGTTTCAATTTCCTATAAGAGGGCCACGGGAGCACGGCGCTGAGCTCTGATCTTGGGCCCTGACTGGGGAAGGGAGGGAGGGGTCTTCCAGATGTTAGTTTTCTCTCAGGTGAACGCACTGACTCTGATATGAAAAAAAAAGGGTAGCGTGTTGAGTGTGGTGAGGAGGAGGGAAAAGGAGCTTGATAAGAGAGCTATGGAGGAGTGATTCAGTTGGGGCCTGTTCCTATTACTGTAATCTAAACAACCGCAGATACAGCAGTAACATCGAGCCTACTGCATGTAGGGGAAATTACCTTTGCCTCTGTCAACAGCGCTCAGAATGCTGCGTGTTTGCTGGCACAGAATAAAAACATGATTGGCCTGATATTAGATTTCAAAAGGTTGCGCAAAATCGAATGATAAGGGCTTATTTGTATTGAAATAGGCTTTATTATTATCATTGGGAGAAACAGCTGACGTAAATGAGACTAGCAGTTTCAGATCTGTAGTCGTCACGTCTGGACAGGAAGGATGTTTTAAACTGCTTCAAAAATAACTGAATAATATAAAGGGGGAAAGAATTAGTTACACATGATCAACATCAAATATCCACAGATTCCATTCCGCCTGCCCAGCAGCGATGAAAACAGACTCCACTCTCTAGGTTTAACAGAGGTAAACAAAACCATTAGCGGTAAAAGTAACATTTTTCACCGTGGGTCAACATTAATGGAGCAACCACAATAAAGCAAAGAGTCCACAAAGTAGCGCATCAAAGGTGAGCTTGAGAGAGGACATGCGTTCTCATTCACCTCGCATCCACACACTCTCACTCTCTCTCTCTCTCTCTCTCTCTCTCTCAGAACGTAAGCGACTTTCCATAGCAACAGCTGCTTTAAGTAGCGTTCACTGAACCTGTAGCCTTGGAGAAAAAGAGCTGCCAGGCTGGGATTCACTGTAGAGACCCCAGAGATGGAAGCTTGGTGCCATTTTTTCGGTTGCATGTTTGGTACTTTTGTGTGTCTATAGAACTAGGTGACGAAGGATGTTTACAAAATTGGATTTTGCCTCTGCCAGTAAATTTAAAGTTACAGCATTTTCAATAATCCATACATTTTGGTAATCAGTTTGAGTGCTGATGCAATAACCCAAATGTCAATACTACATTTGAACTCTATATTAAATTTGATTGTTCAGCACTTTCACTTTTGGCATATAAATGCAGACTAGAATAGTTAAGAGCAATACTAGCCAAGCCCAGATGAATTAGACTGTCCCTGCATCTGTGCATAAAATTAACAGTGGACACCAAACAATAAACTAAATGAAATTACAACTTACCCTCATTTCTCCACAGTTGGCTGACATTAGCTGGCTACCATTAACACAGTGATAGCTCATGATAAAAAAAATGTCCGGTTGTAGTAAATAATGCTGCTGAATATACCATAAATTCTGTCATTTATAACTGAATACATCCCTACACATCCAGACATACCACCAAACCATTTGGTTGATTTGTCAAGAAGCAGAAGAACACATCCACCACATCTTAAACTGAATCCAAGTCTGCATAAACTAGTTGACAGAAGCAAAACAGAGAACTGATTCACTATTTCACAGGGACAGCCGACTCAACACATCAAAACCATTGTGAAAAAAAATGTGACAAAGTTGCCAAAGTTAAGTATAGTAACACACTGCTGGATGGCTTCCTCTTGTTCCACAGGGTATCAAATAGTGTCAAAATTTTAGATAGTAAACAAGCTGGTATCAAAGTGAAAAATTTGGCATTGTGACAACACGTGTAACACTCATATATGCTCTAGTTAACAAATCACATATAAACTTGACCTTGATTGACATTCCTTCCTATACAGCGTCTTAGATCAGACATGTTTGCCGCCTTTGGAATGACTCAGCCTTAAAAATGCTTCCACTCAGCAGGTTTGCAACATACAGTATGACTCAGGGCTGCTGGTCGCATCTACCAGCAGGCATCAGTTTATTCTTCAGATTAGGTTAATTCAAGAACCCCCACCCCTTTGGAAAATATCATCAAGCGTGTTATTCTTATTCTGAGATTAGTGCGATTAAAAAGCAAATTCATGAAAAGCAAATATTTGGGACCTTTAATAAGTACAGAGGCAAATTCTCCAAAGAAATAGCCTCCTTATGACCTTACAGCATTTCAAGAAAACTTTCCCCCTAAGGTTACAACATGTTCCAAATAAAAATAAACACTAGCCTACAGTCCGGCCACAGTGACAGGTTTGTGGTGGCTCCGTACTGAACTGTGTGGGGTGCATTTCCTGACATTTCCTCATAGCTTTTCACACTAAACTGGCAGCCTGTTCAAGACAGCTCAAAACAGCTGAAAACTGCTCGGTGTGTCTACCTTGACACAGTCTTGCAGTGTTTTCATTTCACTGGGCAACAGCCAGGCTACGACTTATTTGCATCTTTAACAGCAGCCCTCCCGCTCCACTTTGCCAGCCCAAGGCTACCTCTGAGAAAAACCTGGAGAACTGAAGTGCTACGTTAGGCTACATTTTTTTATTGAATTTCCATTTGTCTTGACAGTTCTTGGAAGGAGGACAGGCTCAATGAAAGCCAAGCTGAAATAAAATTTTGTGACATCAACTGGCTCTCCTATAAAGGACAAAGGGCCTCAGTGAGCCTTGTTCCATGATATTGTGTCTTCTTGGATAATAATGCCTCAAGTAACAAGCCACAAAAGAAGTCACCCAACAGTTTAAAGGACAAACTAAAAATGCAAACCATATGCCAGTGCATCCAGAGGTAACAGATCTTAACTGAGCACTGATGGGAGATTGTGAAATGGCATCTGAGATTTTTTTTCTACCACCAACACAGTGTCCAGATTATCAGTCAGATTGGACAACGGCAAAATAAATAAATAAATAAATAAATAAATAAAACCCAAACCTACCCTGGTTTTTGCAGGGTATGTTAGGGTTCTTATTGGCAAACTTAACGGTTTGCCAATAAGAAGTGGAGGAAATGGCAGGTACTGGTAATACAGCAATGTGTTTGGGTGTGACTACGGCATTAGTCACATTACTGTTTTAGAAGGGCATCAAATGACAGCCTTGAAGGCTTTTCTAGGGGGAGAGGATCTGTTTGCTTTCCTGCCAGCTGGGTTTGGAAAAAGCCTCATATGCCAGGAAGGTGCAGGCAGTCACAGGAGCAAGTTATGCGTCCGCACAGCTCCACATACTGCGTCAAGCGGCTCTTAAAGGAACAAGTGTCTCGATTCGTGGGATTGAGAGTTTGGATATCAAGTGATCATTAATCCTATGTTGACAAAGTCACCTCATTATCATGATTTTGCCAACACTGATCAAAGGACCCTCTCCAGTCTCTGTGCCCCATACACAGCCGCAGCATCAGTCAGGTTACGTCAAACTATTACAGACTCACCATTTGTGACTGGCTTCATCTCAATGTTTTCATTTATTGTAAATAGCCTAACGTTGGATCGCATGACCTATAAAATACTATGTAACCCCTCCAGACAGATACAGACTCTGTTATCTTTGACGTTATGGAGATGTTCAGATGATGCTACTGATTTAAATGTAGTTTTTAATATGACGCACTGACCAGTCATTGAATTTACAATCAATTTTTATTTTTCAATGTACTTCAAATTCACATATTATACAACTAAAATGGTGCTTAAGTGGATTTTGCACATGCTATCAGATATCACTTATGATTTTCATTTCTCATAACTGTCCTGATATCAACTGTGTCCATATCGATCAGCCCTAAGCTATTCAGCAGTTTTCCTGCATGGAGAAGATTCAGCACCTGCCACCAAGACCACCAGAACAGAAAAACAATAATGTGGCACTGTAAAACAGGAATCAGAACTGTTTTTAATTAAAAATTCCCCCCGTCTTTTCTTTTTTTGGAGCACCACCCTGGGGGCACACCAACTGCAATTTGCCAAATAATGTTCTTTAATCCAAGAGGAAACGATAGTTATCAGCTAGCGGGTAGGCAAGCCAGGTGTGCTTGCTTAATGCCTGCACAGAGCCTGTTTGTGTGTGTGCGTGCGTGCGTGTGTGTGTGGTGAGTGGTGAGCCAACAGCCTCTAGGCAGGCTCAGGTCTGACTTATTAGCCTATAATTTGTATGCAATGTTCAAACACTAAATGTGAACAACAAAACATATGCAAAGTTGGTATTTTTCTGTTTGTTTTTTATATTGTGAAACTCTTTAAGACATGCAGACCTACCTTAATTTTATATTGCCTATCACCAGTAATTAGAACAGTTCTATATTTTTTTTACTATTATGTTTTGGTTCCTGCCTAGTTTAAATCAGCATCACTGACCAAGACTCATTTTGGTAAATTGTTATAAAACAATCAAAATAGAGGGAAAGTCAGTTAAGCCTCTTTCAGTTAAACTGCTTACTTAGTTAATCATATTTAATCAACAAAAAACTGT
The DNA here is from genome assembly GCA_900302535.1 of Neoniphon sammara. Lineage (NCBI taxonomy): Eukaryota > Metazoa > Chordata > Actinopteri > Holocentriformes > Holocentridae > Neoniphon > Neoniphon sammara. The sequence continues at coordinate 13,106 of OMKZ01018789.1, forward strand.
CAAATAAATAAAATTAAGTTATTGCTTCTTACAATTAACTGAGCATTCATCTTTTGTATTTGGTCGACTTTCTGTGAACTGTTTTGCTATCATAGCCTGAGCAGGATTAAGCCATTTAAGCATGCAAAGTTATTTGGGGCCAACCAATGGCCTCAAATAACAAGGGTCAAAGTTCATGGCATTGGAGTTCATTGATCTTTGCACAAGCAGGATGTAAGCCAAAAAAAAAACCTCTACTCAGTCTTTTGGATGATTCACGATCTCCTCAGAACAAAATAAAAAAAATAAATCAGATTTCAAGATATTGGTGACAAACTTGTCTCCTAAGTCCCAGCACCATAGCAACCGCTCTGAAAGAAGAGCATGACTAAGTGCAGTGAAGTCGTCTCACTCACACTGCTTTTACATCAGCATCCGCTAATGCACGAGCTGTCTTTAAGCCATAGGACTAACACACAGCAATTTCTCCAAATAATTTCTGACTCCAGCCCACATGCCTTTGGCCATTTCAATCGGGTTACATTTCACACCACAATTTAAGCATTTTATCGTCTGCTCTTATCCAGAGTGACTCACAGTGAGCAAGCAGATGGAGATTTAGTGACTTGCTCAAAGACAGTTTGACAGGACACACACAAGCTGTTGATGGACAAACATCAGTGGGTACAAGAGTCAAAACTGTCAGCTTATGGGACAGAAGAGATTCACAACAGGTTGACGTTCAAAAGGGAGTTAAGCCTGGAACATGTAAAATACAGGACTATTTGACTAATTCCTGTACTTGATCAAGTGATACTGGTTCTTATCAAATCTAGCTGAAGCATCGTAAAAGTGATCTTGAGAAAAAAAAAGGAAAAAGAAAAACAGTTGCACAGATGGCAGGTTCAGAACCAGTCACCTGGTCTATCAACTTGTTGTCTGAATATGAAAAAGACTTTTTTTTCTCCGTAATAACACGTTACGGGCTCAGATCACTCAGAACGACAGACTGAAGCTTAAATGAGCTTTGAAAACGGCATTTACGATTTCAGTGAAAGATGGAGGGAGAGAGAGTGACAGGCAGGAGTGAGGAAAGAGAAGGGCGAGAGAGACAGGAGGGAGAGCAGAGGGGGGAAGAGAGAGAGAAGAGACAGCAGAGAGAGAGAGAGAGCGTCAGATGTAATTAGCAGATAAAAGGCCGCTCTACCAGAGAGGAGGGAAATGTGGAGAAGAGGGAATGACAGACATTAGTACTAAAGCCTCCGACTGGGAGACGCAGCAAGAGTTAAATTCATTTAATGTGTAAAGGGAGAGGTGAGTGCACAGCAGCAGCAGAGCCGGCTTGACATGAATCATGCAAGACAGACAACAGCAAAGGCCAAACTACTAAGAGGGAAACACAGCTGAGGAGGTCAGGTCAGCTGTATTACTCAAGGATGCAGGGAGACTTTGCATAACTTTTTTACTTCATGCTTGGATATTGTAATGATAAAACATGAAAAAATATAGATCCACACACCAGGCTCCCATTTAGACTTACTTCATTTTCAGTGACATTTAAGTTTTTCCAAGGTTTTTCACATTTGAACTTTTTTTTTTTTTTTTTTTAATCCAGCATCCAACTTAAATGTTGTAGGATGCATGTGTCATCACCTTTGCTGTCTTCTTATTGTAATGATAACCCAGTGAGTTTTACGCTGTGTAGAGTTTAATTAATCAAGTTATTAAGTTACGTAAGCTCAGCTACTTACATTTGCTTATTTTATTTTGTAAATCATCGGCAAGATGATTATAAAAAAAAATGGCACAAAGAATAGAATAAAAAACTAACAAGGGCAAGGTAAAGAAAATCAGCTAAAACAAATAAAAATAATCAAATAGAATATCAGTAAAACACTAGAAACAATCACAAACAATATTAACAATAAAAACGAGAGCATTTACAAATGACAAGCTTCTATCATGACAACATGGAAATAATAATAAAACCTTCATAATGACACAATTTAACCATTTTATAGGCGCTTCCAAAACAGTGGCCACTTCCCACGTTATTTTAGTTCACTATGAAAGTGAAAAATGAATACGTGTTAAATTCCTACTCCTTCTGATCCACCACTATCTTGCAGCTCTTCTTTCAAATGCATTTTTTTTATCTTCATCACCCAAACTTTTCCTGAACCAGCACTCTTCAGGATTTCATACCAGAGAATGTGTGGCATGATTCCTCCAAAGTCTGCAAGACCTGAGATGAAAACTGGCGACCTACGGTATGAGTGGCAAATGGGAAGCTTAGCAGGAATTTCACCGAGAGAAGCCTAGGTCTGCAGCTTTAGAACAATAACAAAGTTCGAGCGGGCTTTCAAACAACATGAAAGCACAGTACACAAACAAAGCTGAGCCTTGCACAGGCCCTATTGGCCCACTTTCAGCCACAGAGAGAACAGAGAAAACAAAGTCTGAGAAAAAAAGGTTACAGGAGTTTCAGAGAAAGCGACACCGACGGCAAACAAACAGTGCTGCAGCCAGAGAGCGAGAGCGGGAGGGATTGAAGAGACAGATTAAGAGGATAAGAGAGTCAGACAAACGGAGAGAGGATAGGTTGGAGACAGAGTGAGAACGAAAGTGTTAGAGGAAGACGGAGAGAAAAAAGACTTAACCTCTGAACTCTGATGGTCCCAACGGTGGATTCGTCACTGCAAATACGTGGTGCACGGCTAGGCTTTGTTCAAACCTGCAGAACTTCGTTTTAAATTCTAGTGGAGATCCTAAAATTACAGGGAAATGTGTATAAAATGTTGCACAAGATGTAGATATTTTCTATTTGATGTAATGCTGCAGTCAGAAAACAACGGCATGTGCCATTATTGTACAATATGGATTTTTTTTTCTAACTTAGAAGCAACTTAAGGGGAAATCTTAGGGAAAATGAGAGTTCAAGGGGTCAAGGAGGGCAAGAGACAGAGAGCTGAAGAGAAAAAGAGTGAGACACAGGAGATATGGTGAGAGTGTTGAAGAAAGAGAGTGAGGGAGATAGAGAACAAGGCAGGGAGAGAGTGAGAGACAAAGACAAATAGTGAGAGAGAGAGACTTTGGTCCAGCTGGATCACGGCCCATTTATAGTAGGGCTTCTTGGGCTCCTCCTCCTCTCCCTTACTGACAACAGTGACAGGAGCAACGGGGGGGGAATGTGTCTTCGTGGGAGCCAGAAAAACAAGCTGTGATAATTGTCTCGGTTACTGTTAATTAAAATAGAATAGTTTCCCCTTCCTTTTCACAAATAGCCCATTTTATGTTCAGTGCCTCGCTTGCGTTTTAACTTTTACCTCCGATGAGGAAAGGCTGCAGGGCAAGTGGAAATGCTGCTGGATTTCATGTCATGTAGACTTTCAGACCTGAGATGACTTATGGCGTTCAGGCGGAGGTTTTAAATTATGACGACTACAGCCTACAAAACTTCAGCTATCTCTGTTAGACAGCTCAGTGCTTTCTCTAACATCTCTTTTAAAAACCTATTTTTATAAAAGGGCCTTTTTCTTTTTTTTTTCTGTTTGTCATAGTGTCTAGTGTTAAATTCTTTGCATTACATACTTTAACTTCTTCATATAGTGTGGGGCTTTCTCTGTTTTCTGTATATCTATGTTTGAATGCCTTCCTTTGATTACACTTGTACCACCTGCTTTGACATCTGTTTTAGTCTTTTGATGTTTGGTTTATTCTTTTATTCACTTAGGGTTTTACTTCTTTCGTTTTAGAGTAAAGCACCTTGTGACTTTATAAAGAAATGTGGTATATAAATAAAGTTCATTCTCATTAGTGTTATTATTATTACATGGCTAAATCCCTTGTTGCAGTCTTTGTAAAGGCTGGCTTTGACAGCAGAGGCACTTCCATCAGCAGACCTCATTACTGTCATTGTAACATGTTTCTTTTTAACAAGTGCAATAATCTGATTACGTTTGTGTTTACCTTGTATTGTGCACTTTGTTTGTCCTGCACTGCTGTTTTTATTCTCTATTATACTATAGTTTTTTTCTTTTTACCTGAAAGACAACTGGTTATGCTTTTCATTATGTTGCACGTCTATCAGTATAATGACAATAAAGAACTGAACTGAAGTGAATTGAATTGAATTAACTGCATTGCAATGAATTGTGGTAACTTAAATGTTTTTAAACTTCTGTAATGCATTTTGTATTGCAATGTCGTTACTTTTTCATTTTGTTTAATTTCATGTAAATCTAAATTAAAATAAATAAATAAATAAATAAAAAAGCAAAAGCAAAAGCAAAAATTTTAAAAAAAATTACCAAAAAAATTTAATTAAATCCTGCAGCATTTCATGCAGACTACATGCTGCTATATCTGACCAAAAAAAAGTTAATATAAATTTATATAATAGATTTGACTTTTGTGCTTTAAAAACAGAGCAATAGTATTAATAGCATGTTAGTAATAGTAATAATGGCATTTTAAATCAGTGACTGACAACCCACTTGACTTTAAATGGAGATTTAATAATGCAAGTAGATACTTTTTAAGGTAAGTAACAAAGTCATTATACTAGCTTGGCTGCAGTGTCTGATGGATTCCAGAGCTGGCCCGTCACTTTGAATATTTCACCAGCTAAACATTACACCACAATCCTGTTGTGAGTCCCTTCCTGTGGTGTGTTTCAAATCGCTTGGGTCGGAAATCAAAATCTTCCACCAACCCACTGGAAAATTTTGTCATCCTAGACTCTACCAGTCTATTCTTAAAATCAATTGGGCTTCAAGTGCATACAAATAATTCAAGATACATCTAAAGCAGCCGGTGAATTATTTGCCCTGATTGCTGCAAATACTGCATGGCAGAGAGAGAGAGAGAGATGTAGCCGGACTTTCATGGTGAAGTAGCAGGGTTTTTTTTTTTTTTTTTGCTGTAAATCAGTCGTTGCATTATGAATGCTACAAGGAGCGAGAAGTCATGGGTGCTTGTGCAATGCTGTACTGCTGGCTGGAGCTGCTCCCTTGGAACTGAGAGCCCGGCTGCCAGGAGATTGTTAAAGGATGAGGGATCACAGATTGAAAAACAGATCACATGACAGCACTGTGGTCTTAAAGAGCCAAATTCAGGTCAGCCAGGGTGAGACACTTCACTCCGCTGCACCTGAGCGCTGAGAGACTTTATCGCAGTGGTAAAAAATGATTGTCTGCAAACAATTCCTGCTCTTTATTCAGCACTGTATGCTTAACAAAAAATAAATAAATAAAAGGTTGCATTGTTGTGAAAATTTAACTGTAACCATGGATCTTGACAGCTGTAATTTTTCACACAACTCCCATGCTCCTCTTCTCGCATGGAATTTATGACTTAATACGATGGGAGAATGTGCTTTAGGGTTGTTTTATTTTTTATTGATTAGCTTGAATAGACCTCTGATGTAATATAAACACAGCCAAGTCAGCTAAGGAAAATAGGGAGCCAATGAGGTAAAATCACATTTACTGTATGTAACCTGTACTTTTATTTTACATGTTATTTCAAGCCATCCATAGAGAGGAAATCCATGCCGCATGCTTTAAATGAGAAACTATAATGAGCAGAGCTAGGCAAGAGTCTGGAACAGTTAACTTAATTTTGAAAGAATAAAAGTTAAAAATAAAAGGCTTGGAAAGTCTACACTTAAAAATGTAATTGATGGCATTCGCTTGAGGGGCTAGAGTTAAAAAAAGGAGGAGAGATTATAGAAAGATGGGTGACTGGTTTATGAAGATCATGTGACAGAGGGCTGCCTGCGTTTCCTTAAATGACTTTTCTATTAAGGTAAACAAGCTATGTGTGACTCTTAACGAGACAGACGCTAACTGCCCATCACTGACACGCATACAGCAGTAACTGTGCTTCAGGTGCATAACTACAACCACCATAATGTGCATATTGCAGGGGAAAAAAAGCCTATTCATGACAAGTGATGGATACTTAAACGAATAAGCAGACCACATGTTTACTCTGGATAATCTATAACCCCTCGTGTTAAAAGGGGCCACCCATGACTCCGAGCGGCTAAATCATGGCTTTGTGCGGTGCGGTGTACTGCAGGCATGCATGTAAGGCAAAAGCCAGGCCTCCAAAAGTTAGCTGCAACAGTCAGCTCGCACACAGCTGTGAAATAAGCAAACCAAGTTGTTACATAAGATAGCTGGCAGGCTACCAGGTCTCAGCCAAAAGACATGAAAAACCAGAAACAGAGGCGCCATAAATTGCGCGTGACCAAATTCTTAGCAAACAGATCCAACCAATCAGCAAATAAGGCAAGATGCCATTTCTCTAGCTTTGGAATCGAAGGAGCCATACTGCCAAGAGCTTACTCCAAATGGGTTTCAGTGACTTGGCAGGTGAATAAATACAGGTTTTATACATATCTATATCTTTGGATGTGTACCTAATTCCACACATGTCTACTTTAGGTCCTTGCGGTGGATTATGATTTTCCTCAAGGCAGCTCAGGTGAAAGCAGACATAAGCCTATAAGTTGGGGAAGCTGCAGGAACAGCAATACACTAGCTTAGACGCTACTACTGCATACGCACGACTGTAACTTGTCCAGAATCAGAATCACTTGAATCAATACGCTGAATACACAGCGATTTGCCATGGCGCCTTTAGTTCAGAGGCTTGCTAACAAAATAGATTTTAGCAGGAGATGCATGATAGAGCAAAAGGATTTCAGGTCTACAAGGTCAAACAGGAGCTACACGCTTTCTGTCACTGTCACAGACAATTTCCGCGAAGCAGTGCTGGATCAAATCCACATTTTTACAAAATCAAACTCAATCATAAGGCAAGGCCTCGTGTTTGTAGACAATCCTGTCTGAATAGTGCAACAAGATTTCAGAAGGATGGCCTTTTGCAAATAAAATTATCCTGGCTTTTACGCACACAAATGCTGAAAAAGGATGAAAAGCTAAGAAGTTTTATGCCCAAGGTCCTTGGGGGTGAAAAGTAGGGTGGAATCAATGCAAGAAACTCCCGCCAGTCCAATAAGATAACATCTGACTAGAGTTGAACCTTCAGTATAGATGATTAAGAGGATAACAGTCACTCTAAATGACACCTGTTGTATTTCTGGGAGTGAGAGATACTTTGCTCGAACCAGCTGAATGGAATCCGGGTGGCAACTAGCGCTAAAGCTTTAACTAGAACTTATAGGACCTGCTGGATGCCTTCTCTATGCCAAGGTTTGATGATATGAGGCAGAGCTGGGATGCAATCCAAAACTGAATGCCCTGCTTGAGCGAGGGAACGAGGAAGAAAAAGATAGAGAGAGACAGAGAGAGGGAGAGAGAGAGAGAGAGAGGGGGAGAGAGAGAGAGAGAGAGAGAGAGAGAGTTCTCAGAATTAAAAGGAAGCTATTGATGTCTCTTGCTCCAAGGCCCTCTTTTACCCGACTTCTAATTTAGCATTTCACACAC
>OMKZ01018789.1:25420-40604 GCA_900302535.1 Neoniphon sammara
CGAGCCAAGCCGATGGTCCAGCAGCCAGCCCTTGAACAAACAGGTAAAGACAGACAGATATATCACCCCACCGCCAACCCTCATATGTGCTGCAAAAGGCACCAGTCAGTAATAAACACAGCTGCTGGCCAACCAGCCGGTTGCTTAGTCAGCCTGATAAACACAGGCAACCACTGCTCTGTTTCAAGCCAGTGTTTTATTATCATTATTATTATTATTTTGGCATTTCTGCTTCATTCAACAGCGACGGTTTAGACAGGGAAGACCGAAGAGAGAGAGGGGATGACATGCAGCCAAGGGAATCAAACCCGCACCGCCGTGGTAATAGTATAGGTGGCAGTAGGGGCACTGGAGCGCACCTCAAGACAGTGTTTATATCAATCAATGTCGGACCAGTCACTCATGACTACAACACCGATGACCCAGACAAATAGCATTTTCCCAGCACCATGCTGTGTCTGCCAACGCTAATGTATCCCCACAGCTGCTACAACCATTTCTATGCAGTATTCCATTTTGGAAAATAATGAATCATTACCTGTTTGGCAGGTGCTCCACACTGCCCCCGATGGCCAAAAGATTGCACTGCACTCTTTTTCCTCTGCCTCACAGCAGTCAATCGCCGTGGTTCGGCTTTCTCTCTATGGGCTTTGCTTTAACTATACACCATTGTTAAGTTTTGTGCTGTTTTGATTTTATGATGTTTTCCACTGTAAAGTGTCTTCAGTATGCGAAAACAGTGCTATAAAAATATGCACTGTTATTTTTTTTTATTGTTATTCACATATCTCCACGTTTGAGGGAGCACTGTACTACAACTAGAGGAGTATGATACGTTAACACCTGGGAACAATTTAAAAGGGTACTGAAAAAACCCACAAAATATCAAATGTTTCCCAGTGTTGACTCTGCAATCAAAGGGAAAGTGGAGGAAAACCAAAATGTTAATGCCGCCCATAACCAATGTTAAATTCTGAATGACCTGATCACTCAATAAAACAGATGGATTGGACTATTATTACTGTACAAATGGCCTGGGCAGAGCTTTCGCTTGGAACAGAACACACTCGCCAGGATAAACTGCAACATGTACAGACTTTGATACTAGTTTGCAATTTAAAAAAATTAATAAATAAATCCATAAAAATACGGCATGTATTCCTCATAGTTAAAATGCAGGGTGCTTGTTGATATACTGCATTGCATTTTAGCAGGTAAATCTTTAGGGATGGCTCCTACATCTAGTCTGACTGTCGATGATGCAAAATGGCCTGTAACAAAAACCTGTACACATCTGTGATGCTGTTGGGATACCAGAGACAAATTTGTCATTTTCCAGAAAACAGAAAAAATATAAATGACTCACAAATTCTTAAAAAATTAATTCTTACAAATGTGATTTGTCCAAACATTTTTCCCTGAGGGGGATGGAGCCAAAGTGCAGCAGTAGCTCAGCAATCATGCAGTCAAAAGTGTGACATCTACATAATAAAGAATCTTATTATTTTGCAGCCTTGACCTATCATAAAATGAGGCCACGTCAAGACTGGCCTTAAACCAACTTTAATAAAGCAGCTATGACTACACTAGGTAAAAACAGCTTCAGTGGGTGAATCTTTGCCTCCACATTTACAGTAACCTTGGTTAAGTAAATCATTGATCAGCCCAGGGCACAAGGTCCTCTGGGTTGTCTAGTGACAGCATATGACATAACCAGGTGTACGCAAACCCAGGCGAGCGGCAATCCTGTCTATAGATACATGATGAGGGGTCTGTGTGTGTGTGTGTGTGTGTGTGAGTGCATGTGTGTGTGTGTGTGTGTCCACACACAAAGAAAAATGTGAATCCATCAGAAATCATCCATAGTTCTAATGCAAAAAGTATCATCTCAGTGTGACAAATCTAAACACAAATTAAACTTCTCAAAACACATCGAACATATTTTGTCCTGAGCAAATTTATTTATCTTAAATTGGTGGTGTGAAGGTCTGCCTACTCTCGTACCTGAAAAGAACATTCTTCTGTAAAAAGACATTCGGCTAGGCTGCAGACAGCACCCTTGAGCCTTGGAGGACAACTGTCATTTCACACCAACTGTCAAAGACAGACGTCTTGAAAGCAGCATAGTGAACAAAATAAAATAAATAAGAGCTCCAAGCCGTCTCTAATGAATGCCCCGCTGGGGCTTTACATCATGAAACCTGTGCTTCAAGGTTTCTCGCACAGACCCTGAGACCAAAGACTCAGCAGCATGTCTTAAAACTTGGATTGTTTATAAATGTCCTCAATTCTTTCTCTTTTGAGGCACTAAAGACCAAGAAATAATTTATGAGTCAGTAACTAATAAGGATTCAGAGCAAATTTAACCAACATTAACCTCAAGACAAAACAACATTGGGCATGTATTTATTTAAACAAAGGACAGTCTTTGCTATTGTTTTAAGCCACCGGAAAAATGTTCACAAGCAAAGGACTAATTATCCTGGGGCAAAGAAATAATATTACAGACATTAAATTCGTTGATAACCCCCATTAAAATCAAGCACTCCCTTCAAACTGGGTCATACTTATGTCAGAGGACCACCATCCACAGATCAATTAAACCATGAACCCTGACCCTGGCAATCTGACCTCCCTTAATAGCCCGGTCTAACTTCTTCTCCTCCATCCAATCAGAAGCATCTAGAGGAGAGAGCAGCGTTAAGACAGAGGCTGATGGACAGAACGGGTGCATTACTTCTACACATTAGAGGCATCTCCCTCCTTGGTGACCCAGGGGTGAGGGATTAAAGATGATCGCATCTTGTGTCAGATGGGGGGCAGACAGGCATCTCCACTGAGAGAGACAGAACCAGGAAAGACCCACGTTCAGGCAAGCATGCAGCACGCACAAACAGAGCAACAAAATACCTCACAGTTCAGTTCAGATGCAGAAAAGAGTAAAGCTTAGAGGAAAGCAGAGCATGGCAAAGACCCATAACACCTCTTTGACTTTTTATTGTCCCAGAATATTAATGCTGCGTCTTAGAGGAAACAGGAAATTGCATGAAACTGGTTCAAAACAAGCCGTGAGACAGCAGAAAATTTACAAAGCAAAAGTGAAACAGTGACAGGGTAAAGTACCTTAACAGCTGTACTATAATTCTTGTGTCACTGTGTGAACCGACTGTATGCTTCTGCACCAACTTAAGGACATTTATTGCATTTGATTCTGCTTTAGCAAGACCGTTAATGAAAGGTGTTAACCACTCAATGCAAAGAATGTAAGAATGCAAGGCAAAAGATGGTAGGCGGATAAGCGATGTATTTGTTAGTGCTACATAAACCTTCCCCAACGCACCTCAGTGCCATTCATCATTCATTCAAGAATTCAATGACCAGTGTGACACATTTCCTGAAAGAGTCGATGAGTTGATGCCCAACATTAACATTAAAAGCTCAAGGGTATCCCTGTGGAGAGCAACGACACAGTTTACTTGAGGTTAAATGTAGAGACCTGTGAGCCTCTCGCTTCTGACATGTTCAAGCATAATCCAGTCCAATCCAGGGCCCTGATATTTCTCTATCAGTATAGCTGAGATGACTCTAGAGAGACAAAACTGACTGCTGCCGTCACAAACAACAGGCCCAATTATCTGCATCATGTTGTCACTTTCTGATCCAATTCAGCTTTAGCTGAGAAAGCACTTCCGGGAGGCGGGTGGGTTCACCACTGAAAACAGCAGGAGGGAATTTAATGACACACCATATCAGAAAAGCACTCACAGGGGCTTTCGAGCATAGCGCTGATGATCATCGCCCACAATTCATTAGATAAAGATGGATTTAGGGAGAATCCTGTGTCTCTAACAGGAGTCGCTTAATGTATTCTGGGTATTGGTAAACTGTTTGTAACAAGAATTGCCTCCTAGGTAGTTCTGCCATCCATCCGCTGCCATCACATGACGCTGGATGATGTCTTTGTTATCTGTGCCTGTGTGTATTGATTATGTGTGTATGTGCAGCATATTTCTGTGAAGAAACAACTGAGGATTTAAAAAGAAAATGTAATCTCTATATTATGACCATTGCTGTCTTACAAAGGCAAACAGCAAAAAACGAAAACGTGACTGAACCACCCACTTTTACTAAAAATACTTTTGGCTGGAAAAAGATTCTGTCGCCACTTTTCTCAGTTTTCCTATGAATGCAGTTAGCACTATTTTTTAAGGCATGCTGGTCTGAGAAAAGAACAATGTGGCATAATATAATGGTAGCTAAAGCAATTTTAACATGGCTTTTCAAATCTACATTTCTGACAACTCAAAAAGAATTTAGAGATTTGATTAATATTAATATTTTACCATGGAATTAACAACAGAAAGATCTGCCTTGTCCTGCAGAAGAGGCTAAGTCCATCATGTGATTTGCTCCATTACATAGGCCTAGAATATGCTCATGACACCCAACACCAGCATAAACAAGCCACCGGCCACCAAACAGCCTTAAAAAAGAAACAGCTTGGCGGCTAAGAGGACTAGGCCTCCTTTCTTGCCCTGCACTGCCGTAACCTCTGCCAAAGCCTTCAAAGACTCAGTACAGTAGGCTCCAAAGAGGAGGGAGGAAACAAGAAAGAAAGACGCTGAAGGAAAAACACAAGATGGAGTGAATTAAAGGACGTCTTGTTGGGTAACACATAGTCTGCACCGATGGCTCTCAGCACTGGCGTGTCCAGGAGCAAACTCGGGGCGCAGATGTATAAAGGCTCTTTGAGCAAATGTGCTGATATGGAATCAGCTCAATCTTTAAAGAGACCCAGTGACTGAAAATCAGATACTGTTGGAGCCTCAGCACACGTAAACCTTGAAGGTCCAACTTAAATAATAGTCTTTTTTTTCCCTAAATCAACTTCAGTGGCTTCAGGGTCACATTTTCTTTCTATGGGATATAAATTTGCATTATATTTTTTTATGGTGCCCCCCATACAGAGTGATACTGAATAAGGCTAAGATGTAATATTTCCAAACACTCAACAATTTGATGTGGCATGGATGTTTGTGCCCCACTTCAACATGCAATGGCTCTGAAAAAGCAAAGAGCCACTCTTGTGGGCCTGGCTGGCTACATCTTGAAAATAAACTCTTAACTGGGTGGCTGGAACCGATAAAGGAAGGAGGGAATGAATGTGAAAGGAAAGCGGTAATTAAGAGGAGAGAAAAGATACAGTGAAAAAGAAAGAGCAAAAAATAGTCTTGCATACAGCATAAGTTATCAGTAAGCCTATTAGGCAGCAGGAACTCAAACAAACAATGTGGATTGAGGTTGGCATAATCTGAGATTGCAAATCCAGGACATTGAGTAAACAGACATGAGTCTGGCTCTAGTTAGTTTTAGCTCTCTCTTGCCTAACTACCTGTTGTGAAATGACCGCAAAGTAAGTATGCATGTCAGGTTAAAAAACAGTGTGAAAAATTGGCAACATCATCAGCGTTATTCCTATGACGCTGTAAAACTTGATGCAGAATGCCAAAAACAAGAAAGCCAAGATGAAGTCAATAAAATCCTGGAGCTGGTCTAGTTGCAGCGACTGAGAGGTTGAGTGTGTGGATACAGTGACGTGTCTGGGGTGTTTTCACACAGATAAATCTGCTGCCCAGATAAATTTACAGCTCACCAAATAAATTCTTGATTTGAATTCATTTTAGATGCTGTGATCAAATCAAAACCAAACCAAATGAAATCAAATTTTGCTTATATAGCACATTTTGTACATTAAAATGCAATACAATGCAATGCACTTTACATGAGTGATACAAAAAAGGTAACAAAATACAGAAAAAGAGAAAAAAAGGTGCATAAAATCAAGCAAAACAGAAAAAGTAGAGAAAAAAATTATTAAAAACAGTGAAAAAAAAAAAAAGAAAAAATAGAAGCAAAATGATTACATGTAAACTGCCACATTTTGAAAAGGAGTAGAATATGGGATATGGGACCACCTTTGTGAAGTGCATCCAGTCTACACCCTGTCTGCTTAACAAACATGGGTTTACAGCTCAAAACCTGTTTCAACAAACTGTTCCTATGTAAAAACCAAGCTAAACAAGTGCATATTGAGGGCGCATTTAAAGGTCTCCACTGCTGCAGCAGCTGTCAGTTGCAGTGGGAGATTGCTCCAGAGTGTAGGACCGTATGAAAAGAAAGCAGCTTCACCAAAAGCCTTGGCGAAGGACAAAACAGTGAGAGCCTGTCGACCTGAGGGCTTTACCTGGCACATATTTGGTTAACATGACATTAATGTAGTCTGGAGCCCGGTCATGGAAGGATTAAAAAAATCAGTAAAACAATCTTAAAATCGATAATAAAACTAACCAGTAAATGACTTACAGTCATTACTGACCAGTAATGACTTTAATTTATGTTATGTGGGCTCTCTTTTTCGTGCCATTTAAAACTACTGCAGCTGCATTCAGGTGTAAGAAAAATAGTCCATTGCAATAGTCCAACATGTTGGCAATGTATGGACAATTTATTCTGTCAAAGAGAGAAAAAGAAATAGTCATACTTGAAACTGGTTGTACTTGAGGTGATACCAGACAGTTTTTGTAACATAACTAATATGAGATCAAGATTTAAATAATCAATGATAATCAATGTACAATCTCTAGCCTGGGACTGTACATTATATGAGAGAGAGGCTAGATACTGTATGAGATCAGCTTCTCATGCTGTCCCTTTGCTTCAGTCACTGGTGCCTGTTTTATTTTGGTTCAGCTGAACAATGTTGTGTGGCATCTGAAATGCACCCATTACAGTGATGCATGAAGCTCACAGTCTTTGCCAATGTAGTGCTCAGACAATCAAGATTTAATGTTGCCAAGCGCCAAAAGCACAGAGTGAACTACAATACCCATAATTCATTGCACCTATGACACAGCACATCAATCCTCAACAACATCAATAACAGGTCATCAATAACCACCCACCTCCCTACGCCGTGGGAGTAAACTGACATCCTGATGGAAACATCGGATCTGTTCTTTAGGCATGTTCCTGACTGTGTGCGAACATCAATAACTGTTACCTAACTAAAAGACTAATTTTGGTGTGGGGCATAACATTTTTCTTTGCATCTTGGTGGAAAAAATTTTATCTTTTAAATTGACCATGTCAAATACCGTATGTCAACATTGTGTGCTTGCTGAGTTCAAGAGTCAAACTCGGTTTCAATCATTTGCCAGCTCTGGGACAGAAACCAAAAGTCTGTTGCCTTACCAAGTGAGCTAAAGCAACACCGTGGCTGCTTGAGAAACCTGTAGGTATTGTATCTCTGTATCCGGTGGCTTGGAACCAACAGACCAACCTTAGCAAACAAGCAACAGACTGAGCTAAAAATTACTGATTGAGCCAGCCTAAGTTTTTAAAGCAGGTGGTTTTCTGGTCTAAGAAGATAAAGTTACACTCTATTATTTAAAAAAATAGTTATTGATATTAAATCATTTTGTAAAAGTGGGTGTCTCTTTTTCCAAATGGTAGATGTATCATTTGGAACAAAGCAACTCTTCATATTGCTGCAGTCAACTAAAGACAAGCAAGTGCAAATATGCACGCAAAACTTCTTGCTGCAGAGGTTGTTGTGCTCTCTATGAATTGCTATCTTAAGCTAAGTCATGTGCTAAGATGCTACAATCTGTTAGACTAGGCCCTGCTAGACTAAATCAAGAATACCCTATACTGAGGAACAATAGCTTCTTTGAAGCCTGACAAAAAAAATCCACTGTGGCTAAAGAACTTCAAATATTTGAGGAGATTTCAAACAATAGACAGGCCTGGAGGCTATGTAAATAACTGTCCAGTGTTCATATGATGTGAACGAGCAAAGTGAGACATATAAAAATAAAAATATGTATTACCATAACATTACCATATTGTGAAAACCCCAGCAAAATAGGATACAAAAATCAATGATGATGCACTACCCTGATGTGTTCATATAGTCTTCAACTCTTATTTTTTTAACATAGGCATTTAAAAAAATATTTGCACAATTTAATTTCAAAAGATGTGCATGTGTAAGCATTTGCACGTGAGCTCACATGCATAAGCACCTGTGTGTGTGTGTGTGTGTGTGTGAGCAGCTGCACTGATGTCTAGTCTCTGCGCAACACACCTGTACATAGCATGAGGGTGTGTGTGCGTGTGCATGCGTGCGTGCGTATGTGTGCGTGTGTGTGTGTGAGTGCTGATTCCTGCATGACAGCTTAGTGTGTGTAGCCTGTGCGTGCCTCTGTGGAATGACGGAGAGTTGTGAGGACTGGAGCCCATTGGAGCTGAGAAGGGGAGAAGAGAAAAGTGATTGACTGACGGACTGAGGAGAAGGAGGCAGCAGCACGCCACAGCAGATCTGTACACGTGGCCTCTCTGCCTTCCTTGCCTCCCTGTGCATGCACACACACACACACACACACACACACACACACAAACACTGCCACACTCTGTCTTGCCATCCACTACTCTGCTCCAGCACACACTGACACACGAGCGCACGGCAACAGACAAGAGCTAAGACCAGCTTTTTAACCCTTACATTACACATCTGGTTGACTCAGAGATGAGTACAGTTCATGATCATAAGATAGGATAGATAAACCAAAACCCAGACAGAAATTCATACATTACACAGCATTAAAAGTTCACCTCAAATACACTTGGAGCAATATATAAATGGCAGTATTATGACCTAAAGGAAAAGAGGGGAAAAAAGAGTTGCTTTACTGATGATGTATGGGCTGCAAGTAAGAAGAGACTGTTGTTGTTCATGTATAGGAAATGTACAGTTTGTTTGTGGTTACTGTTACAGGCCCAATATTATTCTGTTTCCTATTCTACTGCCTGAAATTGAGGGTAGGTTCCTGTTTTAAGCTTCCAGAGAAGGGAACTCCGTTCACTGAATCGCTTAAACTAATAAAGCACTCTTCTTTAATAAAGTCTTCTATGTTTTGCCAGGCCTGAACTGTAAACAGGAATTTGGTCTTAGCTGGCAAGCATGATGAGGGTAAGTAAATATCTAAGTATTTATTTAGTGGAGGGAGTGTCATACCTCTTCCAAGCTGTCATTTTGACTATCGCTTCATAGAAATCTATCAAGTCAGCTATTAATGTGGACAGCTCAAATCCAATGAAGGGCAACCCAGGAAAACTCACAGCCTTGGCTCCAGGTTTTCTATTTCCAGGCCATTTCATCTTGGGCATGAAGCAACAACAATTTGTCTATTTGATTATCTGTTATACAAGGGGCAGCTCCAGCCAAGCAATCTGATTGGGCCAAGGCGTGTTTCAACTATGCTGAAAATTCCCATAGAGCATGGCTCGCTGGGTTTCATGAAATAAATGAAGTTGGTTGCTATGCTAACATTAGCAGTAATGAGGGAGCCAGTCTCTGATCTTTGTTGCACTTTCCTCTTTTTATCCATGCATACTTTGAAGTCAACTCAGGACAGGGCACATATATTACTAACAATGTGTAAAATGCATAATAGAGAGGGTGTTCATTACAGTAATTATACTTTACTAATGCCAAACATACTTGAATGCACTTTGCCACATAAAATTTGTTCCCATAACCACAGTAAGGAACACCCTCTATAGTAGGATCTGGGCAGTATAGAAAAAAACATCAAAATATAAAGTTTTATGTTTCCTGATTGGATTCAGTCTCATTTTATGAGAAATTTGGTATTTGCTTTAATCTTTAATTTAGACAACAGAATTGTTTTTAATGATAACTCAATATAATCATTTCTGGATGATATGATTGCACTGAAAGACCCTAAGCGATAATACTGAATTTTTGCCAAGGGACAAACAATATATGGTATAATTAGGTGCAACGTTGGCTCATTGGATCACTGATTTGTTTTTCAATGGTTCATTCATTTACTCCTTTGTTCACTTGTTTGATTGTGTGCAGCTCTTCCTGCAATGCATGCTGCTCAGAGGAATTACAGCATGTGCTCTTAAGGCGACGCAGAGCCCCAAGAGGCCTGCATAAGGGACATACAGTGTGCGCCTGTGTGCACCAGACAGTTAAGTCAAAATCAAACAAGCATCAACCGGCTTGAGGCTGGCGTGTAGTACATTCACATACCAGGAAGTAGCTCAGTGGTTTTCTAGCTTTCATGGCTAACTCAATGTGGGAATTAAATATGTATAGTCAGCCATTCTCTTAGTTATGACACTGTGCTGCCACAGCACTTTGGTGGAGGGTTTTTTAAGTCAACATAATTTAATTCACTGCAATCATACCCTCCAGGCTCCACCTGATTACCGATCGCACTTGTTGCTATATTGGCCAGAGCAGGAAAAGAAAAAAAACAAAAAACAAAAACAATCCCAAGCATACAGTTGCATATTCCGCTCTACTTTGTCTCTGCCCCCTTTCAAGTTTCTCCACAGCTGTGTAGTGTTTCCCACAGGTTCTCATACATTTGGCAACAGGGTAAAGAAGACACAATTAACACTGGTGGGAAAAGCTGTGTGCATGAACAGTTGTTAATAAGCCACTGTGTCACGATTGTGAAATTGCTGTTGTGAGCCTGTCTGACTCTGTAGTCGGCTGCCACAAACAAGTCGACTGTATGTATGGGAGAGACTGTCAGGCTTCCAAGGAGAAACCATGAGGGAAGGGGATTAGGTATTTTACAGTTTACACTTAACAACCCTAACAAAGTAACTGCTCCAAAGTGTTAATTGGTTAACTTGAAAACAACCCAGAGGAATGGTAATCTGGAAGTAGCAAATCGCACCGCGTGGCACAACAGCAGCTGACGACTGGGTTCATCTCTGACTTGTTTACAAAGCAGACCGAGCCGAACACCTCAACGCCTGTTTCAGAGAGACGATGATGCATCGCAGAATTACACCTTCAATAATCAAACACCATCTTGTGATCACAGGACATCCTCAAATATCTAGTCACGCCGTGTTCACAAAGAGTGACAAGATAAAACATTAGATTTGGAAAGTACTGAATCTCAATGTAAATAATCTCTCTCATTTGACTTTTCACTGATGGCTGATTGGGGTATCAAATAGTATTTTCCAGCTTAAGTGAGGTGTGTCTGCCAGACACTTCTCAGTCTCACCACTGCACCCATGGACTCACTTCAGTGGCTTTCTGAGCCGCTTTCTATACGATGAATCATTTAAGTCTGTGATAGGTTTGTAACAAATACCTCGTTACTGCAAGACTCCAGTAATAGGAGACATACCAGGGGGTTAAGCATGGTAAAAGCATGACCACTGTTGTATGCTACAGTTACTTTGCGAGACAAAGAATGAGAACAGTCTGACAGTTTTGCCAGCAGCAAGGTACAGGTTTCAATCTCAGCTGAATCAATTAAGTCAATATTTGGAAAGACATACAATCACTTCCACAGTATGCAAATATTATGATTGTATGATTGTTGCTGTCTATTTGAAGTGATTCTTGCTGCCTCAACTAACCACAGCCTCTTTACTTTCTCACTCCACTGGATTTCATCTCCGTCCTGTCTCGCCAATGGTGGCATTAGGCCCACCTTCCCATACCAGTCAGAATAGAGGGAGCATTCACTATCTTCTCCTGTAGCCTGACAACTCACCTCTTCAAGAATCACGCACCTCTCCCTCCCTTAAATCACATCACCCTGTCTCTTATCTGCCTCCTCTGAAAATGCTGCTGCCTTGTATTGAATTTAAAAACACAAGAACATTTATTTCTTTTTCCATTCGGGTCATTCCTAGAATGTGATTTGATGCAGATGAATTGGAGGGCTGTGAGCACGGCTGTGTCTGGCTACTGGAGATGAACAGCACCAGGTGCCATCCACCCCAGGCAGCTACAGTAGCAATGCCCTTGACCACCTATGCAAAAAGTGTGTCACAGTCTAATGTGTAACATTTCAGTATCGTTTTTTCTGGCTATTCAGCTGATCTTTGTGCAAAGCCAGAAACACCCTGGAGGCTTGATATATGCATTTTCAAATGCAGCAATGGTTTTTAATATAGCCAAAAAGATTTGGCATGCCTTGAAGCATTGTTCCAAACTTGGTTCAATTTTGGAAACATCAACGGAGGCCAGCAAAAGTAAAATAAGTAATATTTTCAACTTAATAATAATCTAAATAGATGATTCATATTTATGTGTTAATCTATAATCTGCAGGCTTATATTATTGGGCATTTTTTAAATTTGTTAATTAGTACCCACTGGCAGCTTGTCAAGTTGGCTCTTTTACAGAGAGGTATCGAATTTATGTCACTTTATAATATATTGTCTGCATCGTGGTGGCAAAGTGCAAATGCCAGTGCCTTGGTGTTGATGCTTCACATGTCCCGCCTGCATTGCCACTGAGGTGTCAAACAAGGTACGTCAAATGTCACGCATCGAAAGCCGTGCCCAGCATGCTTCTGCTCTGAATACTGTATGTGACGCCTTCCTTGATCCAGCGTGATGTCTGACTTACAACACGAATGTTAAGATAACTAAGACACCTGATTCCCACTCTGAGAAACTTGTCTCTGCTCAAACTGAAGTAAGAACAAGCTCCTCTTTTCTTTTTATCTATTCCTGCTTTGCCTGACTGACTGACATGGTCTCTGTGCTTTAGACTAGAAATAAAAACAAAGACATGAATGCCCTCCGCACACATCAAAGTCAAGCATACCACTAATGAAAGCAAATATATGAAAGGAGAACCAATTTTCCCCACTCTCCG
Source organism: Neoniphon sammara (assembly GCA_900302535.1). Taxonomy (NCBI): domain Eukaryota; kingdom Metazoa; phylum Chordata; class Actinopteri; order Holocentriformes; family Holocentridae; genus Neoniphon; species Neoniphon sammara. The sequence continues at coordinate 38,154 of OMKZ01018789.1, forward strand.
CCACAAAGAGAAAAGTAAACAGTCAGAGTGAGAGAGCTTAGCTCTGTAACACCTACCTGGGGAAGCTGACAGAGAAAGTTGCCAAGGCGGAGGCGGAGGGGAGCCCATCATTGCCCCTCTGTATCCCCGACGATTCCCCATACCCGTTCCCCCTGACCCAGCCTTCCCCCACTGGAGACAAGTTTGAGTACATGCCAAAAGGCTTCTGGTCTGGTAGAGCCACTGCGGAGGACGGGTTAGCTCTGTAGTGGTAGCCCGGCCCTCCGCCTACACCCATAGACGAGGACATGGGCCCTCCTCCATGAAGAGAGCTCAAGCTGTTTTGGAGGCAGGACGACTGGCAAAAGCCAGTGCCGTCCTGCTTCTCCTGTTTGACCACACCAGGAGTGCGAATGTGGACAAAAGAGTCGTCTGCATCCTTCTCTTCCTTGATCATAACACTAGAGAGGAGGGGCGGAGGCTGTTGCTGCTGCTGCTGATGAAGCTGATGCTGCTGGTGGTGTAAAAGGTGGTGCTGCTGCTGGTGATGATGGTGTACTGGGTGCTGCTGCTGGTCTGTGCCGTTCATATTGGTACAGTTTCCTCCATTGCCACTGAAAGACTTGGTTTCCTTTAGCATGCTGCTGATGGTGCCACCACCGCTGCTGCCGTCATGCAGAACATCATCCAAGTGTGCCATCTCGGTATATAATTCGGAATCGCTGATGTCCGGCAGCGAGCCAGGAAGGTCCAGGTCACGCAAAATGTCGCTATCTTCATTGAAGCGGCTGTTGCTGTTATCCAAGTCGCACTGGCCGTGGCCCATGTGCACACCGTAAGTGCCCAAGTCCTTATCCAGAGAAAAATCCACCTCCTGTTTGATGTGCTGGGGGAAAAGATCAGGCAAAGGGATGTTGCCCAGGACGGAGGTGTCCGAGCTGTTGATGACAGAAGTGGATGTCCGGTCCAAGTTGGAAATGCTCTGCTCCAAGAAGGATAAATTGTCAACTATGTTGAATAAACCAATATCCTGCTGCTGTTGTTGTTGCTGTTGTGGTTGTTTCTGCATTCTGACGGGTTTACCCTCCTTCATGTTTGAACCTTCACCTGTGACGCGTTGATGGGGCGGCTCGATGAGGCCTCCAAGCTCACCCTGGGTTCTGGTACCACCCAATTTGTTGGGGGCCTCTCTGGTCTGGGGCTGGGGCTGGGACTGAGGCTGGGGCTGGGACCCGGAGCTGGGAAGGTGCATTGCAGATGGGAGCAGTGAACCAACTGAATCACCTGTCTCTCCTCCCACTTGGTCTCCTGTCTCCCCGAATGTCAGGCTGTCGTCTCGATTACTGCTATGGTTCAGTCCACCCTGATCCATTTCTTGATCCTGACAGTGACAGCGCAAGAGATAAAGAAATAAACAGAGAAAAAGAGAGAGAGAGAGCAGAAAAGGTTAGACTAGAAAAGGTTGATGCTGCTCTTTGATATGTAATGTATTTTCTAAATCACCAATGGGCAGATACAGATTATATATTCATAAGCATAGTCTAAAGAAAGTAAAAGATATCTCATTGATTTTCACAGTGGGAGTCATCCTGAAACTACATCAACAACATATTAGGCCAATACAGCTGAAATGAATTGTCAGTGACAGGCAATGCAAGGCTGTCTTTTAGCCACATTTAGAAATAGTGCAGAAGGGCAAATTAAAACCATATAGGGTTCTTTGATTTGTCCTTTTATGAGAACCCCTTTGGCTTGAAGTGGAACTATTTTTTGATGGTTAGAACCCTTACGACCCTCTCGAAGGGATGCAAAACTGACAGACTTGGAAACTCAGACATTGAGCCAGAAGTGGAAACACAAAAGCAGCAAGAGGGTAGCATACATGTTCCCTGAAAATGTATCATGGATATAATTTTATTTCTAAAGTTTCCTCTTTGAACCTTCCTTTACATGGAGTTCTATCAAAATCCCTGTTATGTTTTATGTTTCTACATAATCTATGTAGCAATTACCAATAATACAGTCAAATAAGTTTTATTGAGACATCTGGTTTATTATGAACTCTAAGCAATGACAAAGAGGGTGGAGATATTCTTTGAGGATAAGCCAACAGCATCAGAGCGGCTTTGTTGGTCTTTTGGAAACTTCTGACACTCATTATGTTGTAAATAAGTACAGGGGCAGCTAAAGCAGCAAACTAACTGTCCATACAGGCTCAGCACATCAGAGTCTCCTCATCTGGGGTCTACAGAGGGCAAAGACGGAGAGAGACAGATGGTTAGTGGCTGTATACTGAGGTCTCCATAGTGAAGATGTTTAAGATCCTATTGGTATAAGTAATATATCAAAATAAAAAAGTGTTTAATGTAATAGTAAAAGAATGTGCACATTATACTGCATCGTGGCAGCAGAACACACTCAAAACCCCTGGTCTAGCTCGTTACTGCAAAAAAAAAAAAAAAAAAAAAAAAA
>OMKZ01018792.1:6197-17909 GCA_900302535.1 Neoniphon sammara
ATTATCTATATTTGATGTTTGTTTTGTTTATTTGTTTGTTTAGATTTAGAATTAAATATTTATTTATTTATTTGTTTATTTATTTCACTTTTTCGCTGTTTCACTATTTAATGATTTAGGGCTAACTTTTTAAAGCCTACATAACAACTCAGCTTTGTCTCACAACACCAGGACTCTCAATAGCGGCAGTCCTGTTTCATTTTTCTTTATTCATTTTATTTTCTTTGACAACCTTGCAGTCCTATTTCACATTTTGTTTTCATTGGCAGTCAGTCAGATGAAGTGAGCGCTACCGACTCATTATCCAAACCCGCGGGTTAAGATCACACAAGTTGCCATAAAGCTTCCTGATGCTGCTATCTTAATTTAATCTTGTCAGATTAGCATGAATAATTAGGAATTTGGGCGACGTGTACAACTACACGTGAACTGTTTTTGTCTCAGTAAACCGGAAAGTAAAACATAATTTAATTGTACACAGTCTGTAATCAGTCAGTCTGCTGAATCTAATCTAATCAAAGCACATAGTAATAAAGTATTATACCAACTTTGCCTGTATGGGGGGTTCAGAGAGGTAGGCTGCTCTTTAGAGGCCAGAGCAAGTCTGTTATTTTAATGCAGCTGCTGTGGCTGTACTTACAGTATCTGATGAAAAGTGTGTACGCTTCTCTTGTTTATGTGTATGCAGTAGAGAGAGAGAGGGAGGGAGAGAGAGAGAGAGAGAGAGAGAGAGAGAGATGGGCTAATGATTTGAGAGAGATATCGCTGATGGAGTTGTCCATATGGAGCCAAGGTTTGAGGGAGTATAGGAGGCTGGAGCTCGCAGGCAGAGCGTGGTATGAAACAATCATAGACCTGGAATTAATGGGTTGTTTGCACAGTGGGACAGCAAGGCATTGTAAATGAGTATATGTGAGGCCAAGGCTTTTACTCAACCTCTGCAGCATGTGAGAGAGACACAGAGAGAGAGAGAGAGAGAGAGAGAGGGAGGGAGGACAAACATTTACCTGCCAGTGTTTTCCATGTCACTCAGCAGGTGTCACAGCCACTTCTGGATCACAGTGGTCAAGCCTGGGCATTTTAGCCACTAGTCTGAGCTTTTTTGGGTCAAATCTGTTGTCAAATTAGTAGAAAGATGCACTTTGAGGTGCAAAATCTCTCTGGAGAAACTTCCTCCATTCGTCAGGTTCCAGACGTCTTCTGGACCCCGTTGTTCACTGGGTTACATGACTTCAAAGAGCCAGGATTAGGCCGACGGGAGTCTGGTCCTAACACTAACACAGAGTGCATTATCTCCCTGTCAGGTGGACATGTCTGACATTAGCCACACATGAGGAGGGATTACTTTGTTAACAGCCTAATAGCACAGTAGCCACTGCCAGGTGTGGAGCTGCTTTGTGGCATCTGTTTCCTGGGGAGGGTTTCACAGCCAGAGCCCCTCTGCCCCGTAATTCCTCTGATTCCTCTTTCACTCGCGCTGCCTTATCTGGCTTAAAGCTCCACAGCACTCAAACGGAAGTCAATCCGGCGGCCAGGTGCCGGATTTACCCACAAATCATTCTCCTTTATTGTTTTTTTTATGCTCATGTTTGGCTGCAGCACGTGCAAACACTGCAGAGTGCTTAAGGGCCTCTGTGTTTGCACATTAACAAAGTGTTTTCATGCTCAGTGGAGGTAACTAGGTGAAAGCCTTCAAGTTCATGTTTCAGTTGAGTCTATTTAGTTTAATCTGTTTATGCCATTTGTTTCTGCCTGATAGTTTGGGTTTACTCGCTGTTTGTTTAGGCCCTGTCCTGTGGTTTTAGGGTATTCCTCCTACGCTTCCCTCAGCTCATTTGAAAGAATTTAGGCAAGTCAGAGATTGGGATTAACGTGGGGAGTGTTAAGTGCGGTTTTATTTACTAAGCAAACTTTCGTTTTGCAGAGACTGTGTGGGATTTGTTCTGGCTTGGGATGGGGGGGTCAGAGGGCTTGGGTCTTGTCCAGAGGGCGGAGGAGCGTCGAGGTCCTTGTCTAGCCTTGCAGGGAGTGCAAATGATGCGTATCATTGTAGCAAATGGAGCGTGATGATGAAGTGCTGCTGCTGCTGTGCTACAGAGAAAACACTTAGTCTGCCTGCCCGCCTGCCTCCTGTGTGGTGTTGGACTGCTCCACTAAGGCCCTTGAGAAACACAACCCTCCGACCGCACACAGCTAAAATCACACACAATATTGATCCCCAGAGGTTTTCACATTCTGGACTGATACGTCCTCCATTTTCATCACTTTGCTCCTGTTCCACCGCTCCCGAACAACTAATTTGGATTTTCCTGCACTTAACATGAACATCGCCTTAATTGCACACTTTGCGTTCAGCCATAATTGACAGGTTTGGTTGGAGATTTCCACGTTTGTGTCTGAGGGGTGTGTGAGCAGCCCCGGTTGACGTTTGCACTCACCACACAAAACACCTGGGCTTATTTGGCAGGCCAGTAGTCAGAGAAAACAGGAAGCTTACAGGGCTTTGATGTGATTTATCGTCAGCAGAGGTAAGCAGGCATCATGAGCGCCTGGGGTGGCTGCATGAGCGATGTGTCACCCAAGCCCTGTCACTCTTCGGCTGCTGCATTGTGTCAAGGGTGTGGTGGTGTTTCATACATATCACCAAGAGGGGGGAGGTTTAGCTTTAACGCTCACTCATTCACACACGTGCATACATACATGTCCTCACCCTTAATCCAGTCACCCACCTACCCGCCCGCACACAAACACACCGCAAGCAAGAAAACACATAAACCATCATGCAGTTTTTCTCACTTATCCTCTGCTACTGTTTTTTCTTCTCTTTTTCTGCCTGAGGAAACTGTGAAGGAGGCTCCCCAGTAAAGCCGCATCACTGACATTCTGATCATTCCACCTATTTTAACTCTTTCCAAGTGACCTCCTCCTTACTGCCAAACAAATAAAGAAAACTGACACTCACCTCTGCCCAAAGCTTCTGTTTCAACCTCTACACGAACACGATGAAGGATATAAGACTCTATATTCCACATTAAACGGGTGACTCACCTTAGTCCAGTTAGTCTGTGTCGAAATCCCACTTTAACAGACAAAGTAATTATCTTTTGCTCCTCTAGTGTTTCTTTTTAAATTTCTCATGTCAGACTTGGCAGACTGATGTGTTACAGAAGTCTTTTGCATGCCAGGAAGTATTGCTGGTAGTGAGACAACTGGCTTACATGAGGCAGTGTTTTTGTTTTTTTTAGTAATTGTACAGTGTTTAATGTACTACAGTTATTATGATGGCATGATGTGCTACTGTGTGAACATAGACTAAGGCTGTAATTAAAAGGAGTGTCTGTAACTTGTCAGTATAAATAAAATAAGACACTTCTTTGGAAATCTGTGACACTTACTCTCACGCTTACTTTTTATTTTTTATTTTTTTACCAATAGATATAAATAGTTTTATATGTAGGGGAAGATGTTTTTTTCCAATGATTTAATGCAGTCAAGGAAATGTGCAAATTATTTTACTTAGGTAATTGTCAAATTTCATTTGCCCAAATGGATGGTCTCATTTGCCCTCTGCTGGCAACACGGAGTTGTTTTTATCCCTTTTCTTATCCTTTAACAATAGCATACTGCACATTTTTGGTAGTTGTTAATGCTACTGTTGCATGCATGCTGCACTGTTGCGCCACCCCCGAGGAGGAATTGTTTGGAAGATCCTGCAGTGTTAATGCAGGTTTTACAGGAAGACAGGACTTATTATACAATAACAACCATTACGCTTTACCAAGAGGAGAGTCCCTGAAAGTAAAATGTCGTGCCAGTCTGAGATACGAGATGCGTTATATCATGTTCAGGCGCCACCATGCTGGAAGGAAAACAAATATACTTTCTGCCCAGATCTGATCAGGTAGAATAATTGAGGTTTACCTCAGCAGCGCTGGGATGTTTTCCTGTAATGTGTGTTTTGGCAAATGGACACAATGTGAACTATAACTGTCACCGCTGAATCAAAGAGACTTAATTCTGGGAATCACAACAACCAAAAAAACATGCCCTTAAAAGCTGAGACTGATAGTTAATTTTCTTGGGTGGCTGCTGTTAATCCATTTCCAGTTTGGCTGTAAAGTCTCTGGCTTGCGTACATTCCAGGTTGTCAGTGTCTCCATTTGAAGGTCAGCTCCTCAGACGCCAGCATCTACAGTGTTCACAGCCGAGTGTTCATCTCATGGAGAAACAGGGCGACCTTGCTGTACTTGTTCCTATTTTTCCAAGAGTTCTGCCAAGATTTTAAAGCCATACCTCAGCAGTTAAAACACCAGGGCCATAAAGCTGCAGGCCACCAGTAAAAACTCTCATTTTACATTTTAATTGAGGTGCTAGTTTAACTGTATAAGCCACAGTTCGCCTTGTTAACATAACATTTTTTCTCTCTTATTCTCTCTCTGGCTCTCTCTCATTTACCCCCCTCTCTTTCATCTCCTCTGACCCTCCATCAGCTGATACGTCTTGGGAGTGATGCACTGGCTTCCCCTGGTTGCCATGGTGATTGCCTCGGCCCTGCCCTTCCCTCACAGCCCCGTGTCCAGGATTGTTGCCGCGAAGACAGCGCCTGGCCCAGACAACCACAGAGAGGACCGCCATGACTCGGCCAGTCGCATCCCGGCTCCCGCTCAGCCTCCTGCGGATGACAGCATCCCAGGAAATGCCTCAGAAAAGGACTACAGCATGGCTGCCGGTCCCAGCCGAGACGCCAATGGACAAAACCACAGAAAGGATTATGTAAAACACTCCGAACATGAAGAGCTTTCCAAAGGGACAAATCGAGAAAGCAACCAATCAAACAGCAACGAAGACAGTGACAACATAAGCGACGTCAGTTTAAATGTTCCCGCAGGAGGAAAACTCAGGGCCTCCAACATTGACAGTAATAATGTTGAGGATAATTCTCTACCAGAGGACTACAAAGTGGACATCAGCGGGCAACATGACACCAATTTGGCAGACTTTGCCAAGAAGGATAATCTTCATGACTCTATCGAGAAAACAAAAAGGGAGAGTAATGACATCAGACCATTACAAGTTTCTGTGGTAGAAACCCATAATGTTGCCAGTCTCCAAGGTCAAAGAGGACCAGAGGTGATTGTCAACTCTGAGCAGCCAAGACCTGCAGCAGCAACGGGGAGGGGGAACCAGGGGACACCAGCGGCTGGAGGAGATCTGGAGCAGGCAAAGGAGAGCTTGGGCCCGGAGGCAGGACTAGGTCTAGGGATTAGGTTGGACCATGTACAAGAAGGAGATGAGATGTTTCTGGATGCTCATCCACGGGTTCTGTTCTCCTCTTCCCCGTCCCCTCCAAAGCACCCGCCTCATCTCCTAATGTTGGAGACTGGCATGCTGCCGGAGGACGGGGACATCGAGGAGCAGGAACAGGAGGACTTGGACGGATACATTGAGGGTCACGGTGACAGGGCCATCGATAGGAATGGACCTCTGAGCTGGGCAGACAGCACCAGAGGTACCAGCGAGGTCGCCCGTCCCGTTAAAAGGGATAAACGCTCGGACCTGTCCGACCACAGGAGAGGGGAGAGGTCGGTGTGTGAGTCGGAAAATGTTTGGATCACCGACAAGAAGACTGCCCAAGACTCCCGTGGTAATACGGTCACCATCTTGCAGGAAATCCAGACTCAAACCGGGCCGCTCAGACAGTACTTTTATGAGACTCGCTGCCGACAGACCGAGCAGAGGGAAGCCCTCCGGCAGAAAGGGTTGACACGGGACGCCAGCGGGACAGTGAGGCCACAGGGGTTGGGACTTGACGGGGCCAGCTGCTTGGGCGTGGATAAAAAACAGTGGGTGAGTGAGTGCAAAGTCAGGCAGTCCTATGTCCGAGCCCTCGCCAAAGACGACAACAACAAAATCGGCTGGAGGTGGATCCGCATCGACTCGTCCTGCGTTTGTGTGCTGCTGTCCAGAGCGAACAGGCAGTGGGCAGGGAGGGCATCACGAGGAGCAGGAGGAGCAGGAGGAGGAGGCGGAGGAGGAGAGGATGGGAGAGCAAGATGAAGATGACAGAGGACAGTGTTTGGTAGAAAAGAGAAGTGGAATCTGACACAGAGCAGAGCCACTGTGACGTATTTCTGTGCTCTCTCTCTCTTGCCGGACTAAGTGGCCTTTCCTCTAAAATGACGGAAGTTATTCCTGCCTTAATCCACATTATTTCCAGTTGTCTCTCTCTCTTCCAATCCCTCCCTCAACCACAACCTAAACTGTCTACAGAATAACAAGAAGACCTCAGTACTAGATCTTAGGGAAAATTTTCATATATAAAGATAGAGATGTTTTTTATGATTTATCTTTACATAATGTAAGTTATTTTTGATTAGTATGCAAGCATGTGTATGTCTTTGATATTAATATATTACTTTGTATGTGTACAATATGAGACCAGTATACCTTTATGTATAAAGCTATGTATATCTGTGTGTATTTATAGAAGAAGGTTTCACGGAGGTCACTGCAGTGCACAACTGATGATAATTCCAGCCTCTGGTCCGTTTTGGTTGTTAGAGGAAGGAGCGCCACCTATTGAGGGTTTATTTTACTGCTCCTTACTTTTCCCATTAAGGATTACCATGGATCCTACAGTAGTGCCTTTGTAACTGAAAATCTATTGGGAGATTTGTAGATGTTATACGAGCACACTTTAGCATTATATCACCCATGCCGATAGTTAGCAGTTTAGTGGTACTATGCATTGCCTTCTTTGTTAATTTGTTAAATGTGGTTCAGAAACATAAATACTCTCAAAACCATGTAATTGTTAAATTATAAGACACTGAAAGAGTTCAGTTCTTCAGCTGCTGGTTTGTTCAGTTTGCCTACCAAACACGTAATAAAGGATCTTTGTACTCAGCAAATTATTTTCACACAACTGAACTAACTGGTTTTATGTGAACAGCACTCAAAGCACCTGTAAGGTCACTTATCATGATGTAATGAATTTCACATATCAAATTGCTATTATAATCTACTGGACAATCTAACTACACCTTTATAAAACAAAAAGTTTAGTTGTTGCAGAGTGTGAGAAACAGCACAGGCAGAACAAAATGCAGGCCGTCTGCGATGATCAGCAGATCCACCTGGATCACTTTATTTTTTTTCTTTTACATCACCATCATTGTCATCATCAGCGTCATCATTATTGTTTATTTTCCAGATGATATTTTCAATTTGTATTACTATCACTTTTATCATGGAAATCTGTTAAATCAATGCACAATTTGTTCTCAAAATGTACACATACAGTAGCGTATTTGAATGACCATTTTCAATGTTTCATATTTACTTTTAAAACTAGTTCAAATTAAGTCAGAATCAAGAAGAAACAGAACATGTACATACATTTATCCAATACATACATAAAGAAAATAAATATAGTTATCGTAGAAAATAAAAAATACAACTGAAAAAAATACACACATTTTACAAATTGATCCCCAGGCTCCCACCCATGTAGGTTTATTATACAGATATATTTTTTTTTTAACGACACCTCATATCATCTTCACCACCAAAAAAATGTTTTAGTTCATTGTCGTCTTGTTTGTTTGACATGCATCGTAAACACAGAGGCTAAAGGTTTCTTCCTGGACTTGCTCATGTCTCGCCCTCTCTTCCTGCTTCTCTCTGATCTCTCAAACCCAGAGAGCTCTTGGTTTCTGTTATGGCTTGTGTGTGCGCAGTAAAATGACCGGGTTCTGTCCATCCTTTGTCCTTTGCGGGTCACTGTTTTATCCCTCTGACACCTTTCCTGTCATCAGGAGCATCCCAAGACCCTGAGCTGATGATTACTGGTCATAAACTGCATGACCGCATTGTAGAGGGCCAGCCAGGACTTTGAATCTGAGCCACAGGAGGTAACCTGGCCTCCCCACTATGTTTAAAACCGACTTTATGGATTCCCTACTAACTACTGAATGACATCACACACATTGAACACAATGCCTCTATATCCCCCGTCACCAATTCTCCACCCCGTCCCAGCCACTTCTGTACTTTGGCCTTTGATCTCTATAATGGGGTCCCTTCAAAAGAGATTACTCAGACAGGAGCCTCTCGGCTTTCAGGGTGCCAATAGACAAATGAGTAGGGTCCCTCTGATGTGGCTGGAGCTAAAATGGTGCCCTGAATGGGGATATGTTTTACTACACCACTCCAACCAATTGGGGACACTTAGGGATACCCCTGACAGCACCATAGAAGGCAACAATAGCGCCACAATGGCTGAAACTGGACACCAGTCGCCTCATCAGCAGGAAGGAGAATACCGGTGTCATTTTTAGTTGGAGACCGTTTACTTGCATCTGATCTAATTTACATTTCCCCCAAATCATTTTGCAATGCATGCTGTATGTAAGAATATTTTTTAACTAGTTTTTAAAATACAAACTTTATGGTGGCAAACCTAGCTTGAAATTAACTGCTGTCCAGGTTGTCAAGGAAACCCCAAAATAAAAAGACATGGATGTGACAATAAAGTTTGTAAACCGACATGTTTCTGAGGGATTATTTCCTGGTGGAGACTTGCACTTCCTCCTGTGGGTGTCAGGTGATTGACACAGATAAGAAAACGCTCAATGATATTACAGAAACGTCGACGAAATCAATTAAGGCTTCACGTTTGCTGCGACGGATTATCTGGCTCGGGCAATTTTCAAGTCTAAAGCTGTTTTTTTTTTATATTGTGCAAGTATGAATGACATCGAGCGGTTTCTGAAGGGAGGAAAATGAGCCCTGAAATCTCCTGCTACACTGACTGTATGCAGACGCCACCAGGAATAATGTGAAGGAGAGGGGAACCTGGACCACTGGCACAAACTTATAAAAACACCAGTATTATCCTTTATTAACTCCACAGTCACATTGAGAGAGAGAGAGAGAGAACAAAGACAGAGTGACAGGAAGAGAGAGAGAGAGATAAAACAGCTGACCCCATTCTACCTTTCTACAAACGTCTAGTCTGATAATACATTCATACATTCTTCATGTCATTTTCCCCTTTGTTCCTTTCAGCGTTACGCTCTACTTCGGTTATTGCAGAATGGTCAGACGGATAGATTTATTTTTAAGTAAATGGTTTATATTCATTGCTTCTTTCTCCGTGGATGAGTGAGAGGGTCTTCTAGTCCCAAACCAGTCAGTGCCCTGAGGAGAGAAACGGCATTATTCCCACATCACTGCCTCCATGGCCTCAAATGAGCTCTTTGCAAATCCCCACTAACCAAACCCACCACTGAAAGACCTTAGGGAAACTACTAAAATCCCACGCTGAAAACCCATCCACCACAACAAACAAATACATAAAACGGCAAGGTTGAAAAAAAATGTGGCCAGCACATGTGCAAACTATCTCAGAAGTTTAGAGCGATTGTCTGACTGTCTCCCCACACAGATTAAACTCTCCAAGACAGTTTAATTACTGCGGCGGTTCTCACCTCGGCCCCTCAACAGGAGTACGTCCTTACTGAGGCAGATTCACCCCGGGCACCAGAGTTCGCTGTGTTCGAGACCGGGAAAAAAGACACAGACAGGGTGATTATCATAACTAAGTCTTAAATAACACTGACCTTCAACAAGCATTCCTATTAAGCAACAGAATGAGGGATAATAGTCTTCCTCTGTACTTAAAGGCGTCTGTTCCTTGTTATCGCCAGCTCAAGGAAACACAAAATTCCACTGCTAAAGTAATGGCAGAGTAGCATGAAAACAACCTAGGAACATGTTGTGGTGTGCATGTGACTCTGCTTTTGCATTCAGTCTCTTATATAACATGTACTGTAGGCCGACCAAAGACAAATGCTGCTGCTCTTGCCTCATTTCCAAGAAATTAGGATACGAGCTCATGGCTCATTTACAGCAAATCTGCATGTCAAACGGCAGAGGCTCAGAAAGGTTTGCACCTGATCACCGCTTGCCCCACTTTCATATATCACTTTCTGCCCCGATTCCAGGCATGTTCTTCACATGAGTAATGCCATATAGAGTAGCAGGATTCGGCAAACAAGCGCAGAACGCCGAGTGTTAATTTGAGACGCGCCTGGAGGGCTCCAAGGAGTCCAACAAATGTGAATACGAGCCAAGGGAAGGTGTCAGGGGTCGCGCTCACCATCGCTCTGAACCTTTCTCAGGGTCACGGAGGGCGTGGCGATAGCTGAGGCACGGAAGTTAGCAGGCAGGGTCTCGGCGGAGTCAGAGGTCACGCCTCGCAGGTCCTTCTCCCTAAACATCTTCCTCCAGGAGGGCGAGCGGGTGAACGTCTTAGTTCCATCCTAACAGAGACAAGAGTGAGAGTGTTTGTGCGGCCATCAGTCAGTCAAGTCTTCTTTTTTTTTAAGCTTCAAAAGACGGGCGGATTAGCATACTGACCTCATCAGGTCGTCTCTCAGTTCCCATGGAGATGAGGGAGTTGTACTCCTGCTCCAGGAGCTGCCTGGCCTGGAGGGAGGGAGGTGATGCACAGGCTCGAGATTAGTTTGGACACTGCAGATGATACATTTTCAGGATGGGTCTGCTATTTAGCCAAGTTGGTTCATGTGTGAATTAGGGCTGGGTGACATGGACAAAATGAAATACCATAATATCTTTCAATACCTAAATATCAATATTGTGGGGATGACAACTGGTGCTTCCATGAGATATTTACACATTTTGAAAAACAATCATTAGTAATGTGTATATGATGACCAAGCAGGTGGAGGCAAATTACAGAACAGCTAGAACAGTCTAATAAGTTCATAAAACTGCAGCTCTTTACTGTAATGTATCGTTTAATACCAAGAAAAGACAACACACCACATTATGATATTAAAAATCATATTTAGTCTCATATCACGATATCAAAATAATGTTAATATATCACCAAGCCGTAATTTGAATATCATGCAGGCATCCAACCAGTAATGAACTGACAGAGGCTTGTGACAATTCATAGTTCACACTGTCACTCAGGCCCATGAATGCTCCCACTGGAAGTTCAGATGATGCTATATCAGCTTGCGACTAAAACTGGATATCGGCCAGTTGATGTTGTTCAACACCACATATGATGAAGGCCACTTCCTGACCAAAGCCAGTCCTGTTGAAGTAAATAAAGGCTCTCACCATCACGGGATGTTATAAGAGAAGAAACCATCTTTGGCTGCAAGTTGCACCCTGCCTTGTTTAAACACGAGATGTGGAATGGGAACATGAAGTGATCATAAGTTTCACATGATGATCTAAATGCTTTCACAGGCTTTTCACCTCTGCCAAGGAGCAAATTGTTGAGGGAAAATCTGACATTTTTTTGCCATGAAATTGTCAAATTTCAAGCAGCTGAATAACAGCAAGTAAAAAAAGTAGAAATATATTGGTTGTCAGTATCAGTCTTTAAAAACTCTATTGGTCTAACCATGTTAGGACACATCAGCCTGGGTAATACACGTGCAGACAGGGAATGTGTTCTTATTGGTCGCTTTTGACGTTCTGTTGGTTACCTGTGTGTTCTGATTGGGTATCTGCAGCAGCAGGGCCAGGTCGGTGTAGTCAAAGGTGTCGTCCAGAGCCAGCAGGGCCCCGTGGACGCCGCTCTCACTGAGGTTGTCGGCGTACTCTTTCAAACCAATAGTCTGCACCCAACACATCACACGTTCATTGGACCACACCATCACATCTGTG
>OMKZ01018792.1:17929-28039 GCA_900302535.1 Neoniphon sammara
GGGGAGGGGGGGTGTTAAGAAATGAGAAAAATCCAAGTATCTGCAGACATAGCAAGATGACTACTTGCTGTTTTTTATGCATATGATTAAGTTTCATAATATTCTGGTCATTGGACTCTGAGGTCAGCCTAGCTGAAACATGCAAGTGCGTTCAGCATAACTTGAACTGACTAAAACAAACGTCACGTTCCCTCTAAGAGTGGATGAGCGATGAGGAGAAATGACTGGAATGCTCCTCCTTACAGATTTATTTTCTGACATTAACCGTACATGCCAAGTTCATCATCAGGCAAGCCCAAAACTCACAAATTTCCTCACTGGGGAAATTCTTCTGTGGGGAAATTAGCCAAGACGAACCGACTGAAAATGTACAACATGTGTATCCCTAGGCGTAGTAGTGGGAGAGCGAGAGATTTGGGTTTGTTTAATGATTGAACTTGTTGACATTTATGTAATCATTAGGCCAGCCACATTGCACTCGAAAGCTGCGGCTTATAATCTGCTCAAGGCATGCAAAAAAAAAGCAAACAAAAAAGAAAAAATGGGTGGTCCAAAACTTCTTCCAGCAAAGTGGGAGGCATCAGAATGAAAAGGGAATGTTTATTTTGCCTAATTTATTGCAATTATTACGTTTTTTGCCAAACATTTTGTTCTGAGCCAAATTTCTGTTTTATTTGAACTGTGAGAAATTGCCTATTAAAGTAATTTGTGCTGTACTAACAGGAATCAAAGGGATGAAGTTAAGTAGAAAAATATAATAATAGTAATAATGTGCAATAATAAAAAACATTATGGGTTACTAGTTGGTCAATAATTACGTTTTTGCTAATAATGGATCTGTATTTGTGTCTAGGGTTTTTATGATAAGTAATAAGGTATGTACGTTGTAAACTAAACTAGGTTGCTGAGTGAAAAGAGTAATAGATGGGTGGACAATGAGAGGTACAAAAGCTGCCTAAATTTGGGGCGTTGGTGAGGTCGTGTCAGAGAAAAGAAGCTCACCTTTGTTCTGGTGGGCGCTATCCTCTCTCCTCCTCTCCAGCTCCTTGCGATCGTAGTTCAAGCGCTTCAGGCACATGATGCCGTAATGCAAACTGACCCTGGGAGAGGTCAAAGCACCGAAAGGTCAGCGGTTCGGTGGGTTAATTGAGGGCATCTTTCCACTCTCACCTGTGCTCAGAAAGCATTAAACACAATCCAATGCCTTTGACCCCCTCACTTCTTAAAGTGCCTTTACAGAGGGCCTGGAGACACACACCTGCAGAGTGAGAGTGTCACAACAACAGGAGCACTCCCAACATATCTTTTAACACCCTCTACTTCCCCATGTTCTCCCCCCCTTCGCACGCACAAAGACAGTGTCAACAGAAAAGAATGAGAGCGAGAAAATGAGAAGTGAGGTAAGAGCGTGAGAGAGTTCTGTGTCAGTGTCAGGCACGCAGACGCCGAGCTCTACCTGTGGAAGCTGTCCACCATTTTGAGCTGTCCTCGCAGCTCCTTCTTGGTCAGGTGGTCCAACATCCGGGCATCCACCAGGGACTCCATGAAATAGCTGCGATACTGCGGCAGGCCCAGGCTGGGCAGCCAGTCGTTGCCCACCCACTCATGATTCATATCGCCATAGGCCAGGATCTGAAAGGTGACAGTCACAGATGAGCAACTGTGATTCATGGCTGGCTTCATATCTGGTGGTGCAAGTCAACGACTCATGACTCACTGTGGTTAGTTTGTGAAGTTTCACTGGAGACGCCATTAAAGGATAATTCTGGTAATTTTCACCCTGGGCCTTTTGTTTGTGGTTTTTTCCACGCTGATGGATTGTGTGGAAAATTTCACCAGTTAACTTCACTGTACAGCTTCTCATACTTCCAGGTCAATACACACTCACAGGGCCAAAGAGCTAATCTCCAACAGCTGAATCAAAAGAGTGATTAAAGCCCGTCCCTTCAACATAATAACACTGAGGCTGCAATGAGACTTTCCTATGTTTGATTATCTGTTGCATTACATTTAAGTATTAGATAGTGCTAATAATTAAAGATTTTAGTGGGAAAGATAATTTTTTGGCATCATGATTTTCATTTTCACTGAAAAAAAACTACTAAATTAATGATGATGTGATTTTTGCTGGGGTCTGTACGAAACAGACGTTTTCTTACGTCTGGAGAATACGATTTTTAGGTTAGCGCCACAACACTTTATTTATGATTTTACTTTACCTTTATCAAAAAAATTGCAGCTCCTGCAGTTTGGACATAGCAAATAGCCATAGTGCAATTAAGATAATATTTCAATTTACTGTTCAACCCTAGAATTACATGTTATTTTAACTATCACAGGCTTATTGGCAAGGTGGTTAAAGCTGCATTCATTAGGTGTAAATACAAACCGCTGACTGTGACAAACGTCCATGTCAACCACCTGCTGATAGTTATACGTAGGCAATATGTGGCAATTTTGGTGGCCTCAAACACAAATTGTGGATGTGTATCAACACAAGCGGTAAATATAGCTGAAAGTCCATCAATTTTGGTGGTCCAACATATGAACAATCATAATACAGTTATATTCACACTAATGCAATCAGCTACACTCACAAAATTGCAGAAATATCTGCTGTAGCTAATTTATGGTTGATTTTAAATTCATAAATGCAAATCATTTTGCATCTGCGCATTCCAAGTAAAATATTTGAAGAACACTTTCAAACTGAAAAGACAAAATCTCATTCCTCCACTTCTTCCTGATTTGAAAATAGGCAGCAAGCAAAGTAAACAAGAAATTGTGTGAGCACAAGTAACTGCAGGGTGAGTTTCATTGTGTTGACAGTGACATGTTTTAATCACTTTTTGGATTCAGCTGCTGGAGATAGCCACTGGCTGTGTGTGTGTGTGTGTGTGTGTGTGTGTGTGGGTGTGGGTATTAGAGAACAGCGCTCAAGGCAACCTACAGGTATGAAAGCTCTACAGTGATGAAATTTTCAGCACAGTCAATCATCATAATGTTAAGAAAGTGATGAAGTTTTTAATACAGGCAATCATCACGGTGTCAAAAACCTGGAAAATATGACCCAGCTTGATAATAACTGCAATGATCCTTTAATGGTATTGACACATGTATAATATATTGTGTTAATTCTGAGGTTTCAAAAGGTGCTTACCTGATCCCAGCTGAACTCTTTCAGCTCCTTTGGCGCGGAGAAAAGAGAAGAGGCAGACAGAGAGACAGCCAGAGAGAGTGATATGGAGGTGGCGAGGGAAAGGGAGCAGGGATCGAGAGCAGGATAGGGGGAGCAGGATGGACGGATGGATGGATGATGGAGGAGAAGCAGAGGGAGGAAGAGGAGGCAGGAGGAGCAGCAACAGGAAAGGAGGACAACGGGAGGAACAGTGTGTTAGTGAACGGGTAATTAGTTGGAAGCAGTTCACACTGAAACAGCAACCAGAGGGAGAGAAGAAGATGCTCAACACTATGGCCTGGGCCCACAAAGAGAGAGAGAGATACAAAGAGAGAGAGAGAGACAGGAGGAGGAGGGGGAGAGACTCATCAACATGATTCAGACCAGACAGACTCTGAACATAATTCAAAACTGAGCAAAACATTATGAAAAAACATAAAAGTGTGACTGGCAGGTACCAGCAGATACAACAGGGCTTGTCGAACAAAGATGGGACAAGTGGCGCACTAACCGGTGGCTTGGTGGCAGCATTCAGCGACTCCATCTCTGCGTGGGTCATCCACACATTGCTTGTCGACTGCAGTCATGTGAACAAGAGTAGCTAAGTTAAGCCATGAGGAGAAGAACACAACATATTGCTTTGGCTGCCACAAGTATGTTATGCATGCAGACATGAAGGGGACTGCTTGTACATTTTTGCTAAATTCATACCGTGGACTAAAAAAAGCATCGGCATCATGGGATACCAGTCTACCACAACTGCTCACTGGCAACTGTTTTCTTGTTGCCATGGCAATTTTGATAAACAAGAGATTTAACCATTTAATGTGCACAGACACACGACAAAATAATCAAGTCTGATTGTTAATTTTCAAAAGGGTTATATTTTGCAGGAATTACTCAATACGATTCCTGCTGTAAATGGAGAGGAAGTCAAGCAGAGAATTGGCCAAACCCAAAATTTGGCAATGCATATTTTATTCCTGGACTCTAAATCGAAAATTAGAAAAAGAAAGGTTTTCCTTAATGCCTACTTGGCCTTTCCTGGAATGGAAGAAAAGAAGAGCAGGAGCACAAATCTATGTGTCTGCATCGGTTTTACTGGATTTTTCAACATCTGGTTTGCCTTTGCCGCTGTGTTTATGTGTTCTCGGTGTAAAGCCTGTGCTCCACAAGGGGCAACAGGCCTGTAAAGTAAACGAGCACTTCATCAACACCTTGATGAAGGCATAGATGTATAAGTATAAGTGTTTAATGTCTTAGCCCCCTCCAATTAAAGGCTTTTAACTTTCAAACCCATGTGAGTGCCTGTAAATGTATTTTTTTATGTCAAGGGAACACGTCTGTGGTCATAATGTCATTTTTCTTTCAAGTCATTAAATAAGTTCACATGCAGCTACTGTGTCTCGTTTAGCTAGCTAGGTGCCACAGAAGTTGGGGAGGAGCCTTACAGAGCGAGTGCTGGCCGGGGCAGAGGGGCTGGTGAGGGACACCATCTCCTGGATGGCCAGTCGGAGTTTGAGGCGGTGCAGCGGGTTACTGATGCCAATCTCCCTCTGGATCTCTGTGTCCGACAGGTTGGCCATGATGGCGCCGCTCTTCACATTGGCACGACAGGCTGCGACGTACCAGGCTGGCATACCGACCCACAACTGAAATTAAGTAGAAAACAGATGGAGGAGAGAGGAAGAAATTAGCAAAAAATATCATATGGCTTGAGGTTTTGTTGCTTAATTATTATATTGCTCAGCTTTCTCTCATATTATTTTTCTGAGACTGTATAGTACCTCTAACCAAGAGACCACAGTGGGGCCGTCCCAAGATGCAAAGGGAAGGCCTTGGCGACACGCTTCCTCCAGCAGCTCGTGCCTGATAGGAAACAGAGAAGTTGCAAATGTGTCATTTGGGACTCTCCTAGTGAGAAAACATGAACAAAATACTGATTGAGAGAAACAATACAAGGGATTCCCTGGCACTCACTTCTTCTTGCTGCGGCGGTCTTTATCTGCTGGTCCCAGAGTCCCAGTCTTGTTCATGCCCATAGGGTCTCCAGATGCCAGGTCTTCAGAAGGCGTAGATGCTAGAGGAGACACAAGAAGGTCAAAGAACTAGAAGTATGGATAACTAAAGCTACTGGACCTCACACAAAGCCACTGCCGCTCAAACACATGTACACCAAAATAACGGCAACGTAGATTATATTATACAGTCACTGTTATCCCCCTTTTATCCTCCATCTGCTTACCGAGAGAAGCAGATCCATCCCGTCCAGGTTGGCCCATCCTTCCCTTCTCCTTCTTTCCAAAAAGCCGACCGATGGAAGACTTGATGCTTTTCTTCTTACTGGACTTGTGGAGAGAGTCCTGGCTACTGTTGGAGCTGCTGCCATCTGCTGAGAGACTGTACGGGCCACCAGAGAGCATAAGAGAAAGAAAACCTACGCATGAAAAACATTGCACTAGATATAGTGCAGAGCAGCTTTACCTGCGAAACTCCCGGGGGTCATCAACCATTGCCCCTGGGTGGGTGAGGGTCATCCTATCCAGTCGCAGTGCACGAGGAGTCGGAGGAGGTGTAGAGTCAAGTAGGGCAAGGGACCGATCATCTTCTTTGTTGTTCTGAAATAGGGAATTGAAAACCTTTGAGTAAGAAAATTTAAATGTACGAACACATATATCCACTCGTACACCTAGCTAGCAGCGGATAAGACTCCCATTTGCTTTAAGAATAGCGTGAACTCTTTGAAACCTGAATTCACCAGGGTGCTGGAAATGTTTTTGATCTATGCTGACTTGATAGTGTCATGCAATTCTGCAGAATTTTCAGAGGTACATTCCTGTTCCATCTAATCCCAAAGGTCTTTCTTGGGTTGAGATCTGAAGAGCTCAACTCAAGTCACTGTCATGTTCCTGAAACCATTTTCGGACAACAGCACATTATCCTGAGTATCCACTTGAACAAGTCAATAGTGACCATGACCTCCCCCATGATTGGTAGACCTCAATTGTTTATTTTTTAGTTTTATTTTTTGCTTGTGTGATGTTCCATGTCTGAGACTTTGTCTTCTTTTCTTCTTTTAATTTTGTAGATATAGGATATCAATGTAAAAACACATCATTCACCAATGGTTCATCCAATCTGGCCCAGCAGAGATATTAGTGGTGAAGTTTAGGGCCCTGTTAGCCTGGTGGTGAGCCTATCAGGTTTACATTCAAAATGTCAGACCCCAGTGTCAAAATCCATCAATCCCTCAACATTTGTCCAATAGAGGCAGCAGAGGCTGAGAAATTATGAGGTACGGATGGACAGATGCAGCCCAATCCATAGTCCCTTCCCTGATCTTCGATCTTTGGGGGGAAAAACAGACTGTGGCCATGACAGGATGCAGTTGGATAGCAGCAATGCTTCAGTGCACTGTGGTGTTCAAATGATGCTTAACTGGCACTTAGGGATCTACTGTTTGTACCAAGAAAATAATCCCCACACTATATTACACCATGTTGCAAAAGGAACCATGATTCATTGGAGCAAACCACCTTTAACAATTCCTCAGTTATCAAATTTTGGTGCTAACATGCCCATGTTTTTTATTCTTAGCTGACAGGAGGGGGACTCAACATGGTCTTCTGCTGATGTATCTGCTAGGCTTCAAGGTTTGATGAGCTGTGGGACCTGAGATGCTGCTCTGCAAGAGCGTAATTTGTGGGGGGACACAGGGGACATGTCCCCTGCACTTTTTCAGAAGGCAGTATTAGAACAACATCATCTAAATTTGCTCCTTGCTTCCCTGTATTGTTATTTAGCTAGCTAGCTACATATAGTATTGGTGATCTTCCTGTAACGGGGTAGCTTGGCGAAGTTTGGCGATTGATTGTTGCTAAACAAACTAATATGAAAGCTGTGTACTTAGATCAGTTTCTCCCTCTCTAACTCACTTTCCTGTTAATAAATGGACATTAGTGATGCGAGAATTGGCTCTGATGTCATCTAAATCTGCATGTAACATTATGCATAAACCATCCACCTGCCTGAATGAATTGCTCTCTTTCATTTAGAGACCCACACCCGCATGGACCCGCATTTCACTCCATTATGGAGTGAAATGCGGGTTATATTTTGATACTGATATTGTTTTGAGGTGTAGGGCAGATATCATGACACTATTAGTGCAAATTTGAACTAAATCCGAGAAACAGATGAAAAATGTATACTGCTGTATAAAATGTTTTTATTGCAACCATCCATTTCAGGAAGGGGACATACCAAAATCATGAAAAAAACATGGTTGTGTTTTGTTCTGCCTTAGGTAGTGGTAATTGAAAAACTAAAGCCCTTTTGAGGATTTGCGCCTGTACTAGACTTTGTGCTGCAGAAAATCCCAGAAGGTTGCTTGATTTAGACATGCTTGATCCCCTGTCTGTCTGGCAGTGACCATCATACCACATTGCTTAAATTATGCGTCTTTCTAATGCCCATTCCTGCAGTAACTGAACTTCTTGACCCTGTCTGACTGCTTTATTTTGCGTGACTCACTGTCTGGAGCTGTTTGCATTAATGGGGATGAGGATACAGAGGTGAGATACAAAGGTTCGCACACACAAAAATAGAGGCTCATACTGAAGCACAGGCAGCCACCTAAGTCAACTGTACCTGTCTGTCAGTTTCACGGGCGGGGGAGTGGGGCAGGCGAGGGGTGGAGTGTCCAGAGCTGGGGGGAGAGGGGGAGGCCAGGGTGGAGGACGTGATGGATGAAGGGATGAAGCCCCGTCCTGTACTGTCTCTTCCCAGGGAGGATGGAGGGATGGGCGGACCGTCCAAAGCCACGCTGACCCGACTCTCGATCTCCTCGGCCCGCAGCTCCGTGTTCTCCTTCTCTTCCTGGATCAGTCTGGTTTTTGAGCGAGTGGTGGGGGGAGAGAAAAGTTTAAGGGAGACAGTTGGGGTTTAAAGGTGAAACACAGTGATGTGCAGTTCATCAAACACTAACCAGCAGAAGATTAGGACAAATGTAATTTCTTCCACCTGCAAGTGACCTAAATAGCTGCGTCATCATCCACCGAATCAGCTCATCCATGAATTACTAGGTGTGAATTACTGACTCTTTATTCATTCAATCTAACCCATTAGCATTTCTCATGTTCTGCTCTCTCCTGCCTCTCCTGTCTCCCTGTGTCTAATATCATTTGCCACCAAAAATCTTATATAAATGAAATTTCTGGGGACAAAGTGGAATAGTAGATTACACTGCAGTCATCCAATTATTTTACCATAGGTGCGTAGACCAGTAGCAATCAGGAATAGAAGAATAAAAGGTCTGCACCTAGATTTCAATTTTCTCCTTTTCTCTATCTTCAGTAGGGGATCTTCAATTTTCAATTTTCAATATTCTTCTACTACTGAGGATTAAGTAGAGCAATGACTGATGACTAAAAAAATTTAATATTTGGTCAATCACTAAGAAATATCACTGTGAAATTGGCAGTTGCTGTAGGCAACCATTGTGCTTGCTACATGGTTGTGTGTAGTTTAGCAAAAGCTTTTAAGCTATGTCTACATGTTATAAAATCGTTTTACATCAATATTCCATGCTAATATATTAATCTTGTTGGTAAGCAGTTGTGTAATAAGGGGAATCATATACAGCCACCTGGTAATTATTGGAAAAATAAACCCCTTCAGGATGTTAGAAGAACCCTCTGCTTTGGTATCTCTATAATATTCCTCTGCGGAGTAGTTTTGCTTGACATTGGTATAGTACCCTTCTATGGTACCCTATGGTAGCTTTTCATAAAGGATGTGATAAATTATCACACGTATGTCTTCAAACCATAAGTTTAAGGGTAACATTCATCCTGATTGCTCAACTGATGTGTTTTTTATTGAGTTTGGCTTTCAACTGAATTTCTGGCTTTTGCTTGAGTTTTCCTCTCCGTTCTAACACTGAAAACTACAGGATCAAATTTGGAGTTACTTAAGCTCAGGTATGGCAAGCACCTCATCTTGCAATAGCCATCCCACACCCATGCATGATTCATATCTGTCTGTGTCACTTGCCCCCTTCCTTTCTCCTTGTATCCAGTCAGGACTAGACTAATGTTGCCCTCCCTTACTTTATCTCCTTATTGATGGCCTCCAGCTGTTCCTGCAGCATGATGGCCAGGGTCTGGACATCTTTCTGTCCACTGGGGGAAAGCAGTTCAGAGCCAAACAGCGTCTCCCTGTCTTCCTCATCATCAGAACAGGCCACCTCCACGCCTGCGTCGAACCCGGTCCCCAGCAGAGCCCCGCTCTCCCAGTCTGGGTACTGCACACAGACAGCAAGAAAGACAATGTATCATCATGTGATCCTCTTATCATTGCTTATTGTTCCTGGACACTGTAATATGTTACAGTACTGTTAGCTTTCCTGTGAACAGGTAGTTTAACACTTTCACTATTTCAATTTCATTAGTTACCTCTAAATGCCATAAGGTTATAATCCAAAACTCTAAAACGATATCCCACCTCCTAATTAGCTGTCATTATAGCACTAAAACTTAATTATCCTTCCACATTAACTTAGTCTGGATGATTTTACTGAGCCAAAGGATGAGAAGAACATTGGATTTCACCACTTTTTGGTTTCCCTCATCATTTACAGGAGAGGACATGGAGTTATTCCAATTTTTAAAGGTAAGAGAGGATTCAATCACCAAATTTGGGAGTGTAATGTAAGGGTTAATATGTCCAATTATTGCTCTCAGGGAGACAAAGTGAAGTAATGACACTGTTTTTTTTAATCCCTTTTTTGGTGGAAGGGTCATCATAAGGATGTTTAACTCTCACCTTGGTTGAGTCCTCCCGGGCGGAGCTCCAACGGGCCCGGTGACTCCGCCTGACCACGCCCCCGGTGGAGGTGTTGCCGTAGTGATCCAGGTGAGTGGTGGAGCCTG
>OMKZ01018794.1:0-10080 GCA_900302535.1 Neoniphon sammara
ACCACAGCAGCCATCCCGATGAGATATACTGACTCACTAACACACTGAACACACACACACACCCACATACAGACACATGGATATCATATACAAGGCTGGCAATGTGCCAAAGAGATGTTATAATGACTGTTACAAAGGCAATAGTTCAACCTGGGACATCGTTAATGCTGTTATCATCCAGCGGGTGGAGGAGCAGGGGGACAAGAGAGGGAGAGAAAGAAATATACAGCAATTAATCATCAAAACTGTAACATGGAGAGCAGGGACAACATGGAGAATATGAAAAACCTTTGCCAGAAATGTTCCTTAGACAATCAACATCTGCAGATTTTCCAAGTTCTTTCCCAATTTAAATGTTTCATTGCATAAGAAATGAGCATTTCAAACCATCACTCACCCTAGTAGCCAAACAGTATCTATAAATCTCAGAAAAAAAATCAGATGCACATTGTGAGTGTCTTTGAGCTTGTGGTGGTTCACCGGAGGAGTTCCAATTTGCATAACTCCTACATAGTTACCTCTGCGAATACAGCGAGGATCATATCTCAGCCTCTAAATCAGGGCCTGTAGCCCATTAGAGTTTCCCTGCCTTTCTCCTCCTCTCTTCCAGACAGGAGTGATGAGTTTCCGTGCAGAGGAGCATCATCACTCACGGCTGCTATCGTAAATCCAGCCGGCCTCAGCCGCCCGCCAAGGAAACCAAATGACCTCATCTTTTCGCTCCACGTGGCGCCTCTGTTGCAGCGCTGAAATATTGAGGATGATGACGCCTGGTGATTATTGGTTATTTCCTCGGTTGTGTGTGTGTCATTAAGGGAAGGAGGGGCTGTTCTTCTTCTTGTTTATGTGTGTGTGTACGTGTGTGTGCAGGGAGAGTGTTATGGCCCACTCAAGGCGGGATGAATCGGCTGTCCTCAGTGCACTGTTTGGATCACCTGGCTGATTGTATTTCAGCTGTTGATTAACTAAGGCTAGATTAATGCCAAGCTATATATGGCAAACAGAGAGAGCGATGACTCCGACTGGGTCTTCCTTTATTCACCACACTGTCTTTATAAATCCCACCAGAAGAAACAAAAGCGGCCCAAATGAGAGCACTGCAGAAAACATCCATCTTAACAAGTCTTTTAGTCTCATAGTCACTGTTAAAATTTGGTTTTCCTCTGACAGTGGGATGAGATTGTCTTGTCTCCACTGCTAATGAACTTGTTAAAAAGTTTTCTTGACTCAAGTGTCACTTTCTTGATACTGCAGGGCTGATCTGCCTTGTTCCAACAAATTTATACTTCTCAAAAAAATTCCTCAAATAAGTGAACCTACATCGGACCCAAGTAGGATTATCTCATGCCACTGTCAGATTTTTTCATTTGTTTTAAGAAAAGCAAGGTTTTAACACTGAATATGAGACTAAATGACTTGTTAAGATGACAATTTTTAGCAGTGAGGTTGTGCCTGGAATGAAGATTAGATTTAAGAGAGATCAATTACCATAAATGAAGAACGACAAATAAAGTTGGCCATGAAGAATGATGTGCTGAAAGTAAGAGACACGATAAAAGTACAGGAGAGAGAGAGAGAGAGAGAGAGAGAGAGAGAGAGAGAGAAGCACTGACGTTCTCTATCTCATCCTGCTCCAACTCTATAGACCCCTGCTCGTTCTCCCCTCTCTTCTTCTCCACGTTCCCTCTTCCTTTAATTACTCTGTTCATGCTTGGCGGGCGCTGATGACTTGATTAAGCCTGCCGTGTGCAGTTCCAGTCTCTACCCTGCTGATGAATGAGTCTAAAGCTTATTAACTTACTCGTTCTGATCAATAAGGCACTGGGCCTGAACACTGCAAGGACAGAGGAAAACTGCTGTGCTGCCCTCTATGCTAGCAGCAGTGATGAAATCAACATACGTGGTTTAGTGTATGTAACCAATCCTCTCTTTCTTTGGAGAGCAGTGGATTACTTAACATCATCATACAATATTAAAAAAAATAAAAAACAAATATACAAAACCAAACTTTTGCAAGTCAGGAAGATGTCCCACCATGCAGTGAACCTCAAACCTTTATTAACCTTTATCACCAATAGGGCCCTTTTTCACCAAAATGGTACCAAACCTTTTGGCACCTCTTTGGGACTGAAAACAGGAACTTTGGATTTTCCATTGGCCCAGGATTCAGGGTCCAGTTGATTTTTTGGTCCCTGTTCAACATGTTGGACTCACAGGAACCAACAGGATCCTGGGGGCAGGACTACTGGACTGTTTAGTGTTGAATGGTTACACACTTTTGCATCACCGAAGCGACTGCCACCATGTTTTACCTCATGCTCAAGTAGAAACATTTTGTTGTCAACTGTCAAGCATTTGGACTTCATGTCAGGGGAAATAGTGACGGCTGTTTCCTGAAATAGATCACCTGAAATAGAAACAATAACTAGAACCAGATCTAGCACCAGTTCCTATTTGGGCTAGTTCTTGTTTGTGGTTGTCTAGTGGAAAAGGGCCCACAGAGCAGACCCCTCCAGTGTTAGCCAAATGTCCAGTGCAAATTAATACTCAGGAGGCTGTGACACAGCATCCAGCCTGGCTGTGTGGATGGAAAAGGGTCACATCTAAACCCTATTCCCCTGAGGAGGCCTTTCAGCTCCAGCAGGACCCTCAGAATTGAGAGGCTCATCATTGAAGCTAATTTGATCTCCAATGGAAGCAGTCAGCATGCAGTGGCCTATACAATGGTGAATAGATATTGTTTGAAGGTGACATCCCATCTAAACTCCTAAACCTCAGAATAGATTAAGGATGAGAAAGGTGCCAGATTATATGTCTGTCTGCAGCTTTTAGCCACAGAAGTCTACAATACATCCATTTTTGCTGCCAAGAAGAAAAATGCTGCCATCTCTTCAGATTCCAATATTGATCATTTTTTGTGCTGAAGATTCAATCTTTTGTGGTAAGAGGTGCCAGTATTGATGTATTGTGGTCAATGATACAGACAGCGAGCCCACACACACAAGAGCTAAAAGGTGTTTGATTCATTTTTCATGTCAATGAAAACAGATGCTTCCTCTTTTGGGTAAGACACATATCATATGATATCCCTACACCAGCCCTCATACCACATATCTGGAACTATCTCTGGTTTTGTCACGGTCTTTGATGAACAGCACTTTGTAATGGAAGCCTTTAGCTGTTAGTTGGCTTGGCTAGACTAAGCTAAACTGGTCTTTGCGCAATGTAGTGTGTATTGACCTCTGTTTCCCCTTCGCTGGCTGGTGTGTTTGGACTGTGTGTGAGAGTGTGAGCAGGAGGGTCTTCTGGGAAGAACTCTTTAAGATGATGTGCACCATTAACGTGACTGCAGCTCGTCTCCATTTCAGAGACATTGATCTGCTGCTGGAGCTTACAGAGTCGTGTGGCAGAAGGAGTGTGATGGAGCCTGAGATGACGGATGAGGGAACCAGAAGAAGTCTGAAAACGATGTAATGAGAGGCACTAATGCAGAATCTGTTGGCGAATCCAAGAAACTCATGTGTAAAATAGTTCTTTGACCTACTTATTTCAAAAAACAAAACAATTAGCAATCATATCTTGAATTTTTATGAATTGCAATTTTGGCTTGGGTTTGGTGAGAGCACAAAAATTGTGCATACAAACTTTTAATTGGTACGATCATTATGAACAAGCTTTATCATTTGCCACAGTCATCATTATCAATTGCTGAGATTGATCCAGATTAACTTGAGATGGTCCACAACGATTTACCAGTGAGTTTGAATGTAGTCCATCTAATATTCTGCATGCATATCCCTTGAAAACTTTTGACATTAGAAGACTTTGCATTTTTCATGACACTCTTTGTGGTCTCATCTCCATGCCCTATTCCCTTTCCTGGCTCAATGTCTTGACCTTAGTACCACACACCAAAACAACGAGGAAGTTTTCTTTCTTTGTTTTAATGTTCTAATAATAGAATTTAATAATAATAATGTTTCTAATAGCATTATTCTGATGTAAATATGCCTAATCGTATAGCGTCAGAGAATAACTAATTAACAGCATTGCAAATGTTCTGTGTGATAGACAGTCCATCAAATGTAAACTCGTTCCAGTAACAGCAGCATCATTGCTCACATATTCTGTAAATCTCTTGTTGCAAGACATCCTGTGTGACTCAAATGCCATAGCAGTTTTGAGAACATTTTTGGGTTCAACTTTATAGAACTAATAAGCATAAAAATGTTGTTTTTGTCCATGCATCTAATGATTGTAAAAAAAATAATAATAATAAAATAAAATAAAATGTTTCATTAAGTCTGTGGATATTCTCATTTATCCAGGTCATCGTTCTCTTTGGGCAAAATGTTTCATTAACAAAATATCTAGTAACAAATAATGGAAGCTAGTAAGAAGTTTTATCCTTGAAGTCCAGATGCTCCACACACACACCTCATCCCCATTATTGCCACAAGACAGAAAACCAATTCGGAAGTGAAGAAAATTCATGCCTAGCTTTGCAGTTTTCCTATGATAAATGTGCATTATCAGAGATATAGACTGACTCTTACCGGTATCCTGACTCTGAGCCATCTTCTGTGACTTCTATTACCTCAGTCAATAAGTGCATTACCAATAATGTAGTCAGGAATGTATAGTTTGTATTAAATCAGGAATTGGCTTTTTTAAGCATTGAATATTTAATGATGTGTTTTTAAAAAAGTAAATGAAAATAACTGATGCATTTACCAAATGCTAAATATTTATCTACTTGCACAACAGTATTAGAATGGCAAATGGCACATGGTAATTGATAACACTTAGATAATGATTGGCTACAGAAAAGCAATAATGATTGTTGCCGTCACTAATTAATTGGTCTGGTGTTACCAGATGAATCAATGGCCATCAGAAGATTTTCTGTGGCCAAAATGAATCTTGTGTGTTGGAGATTGTTAAAAAAGCATAAACAGATCAATGGAGCTCCACTTTATAGGTCTGGGTATGTCTTCCATATCCTTTCTGGCTGGTGTTTGAGTGTGTGGGGCCGACGGTCCGGCTGGTAACTAGAGCTGTAACACAAGTCCATTTAGCAGATGGCATTTTTACCACGGTGGGGTAAACACAGTGGGGAGGCCAGGAGAATAGTAAAACACACTGGTCAGGCCAGATCTCCCTGTGGACCCACACAGAGTGGACAATCACACACGCAGAGGACGCAGTGTCCAGTCCCAATGACAAGCCGAGGTCATTCTGCTCAATACAGGAAGCTTCCCCCCATTTCTCTTTGAGTCCTTTCTCTTCCTCCTGTATTTTTCTGACATCTTTGCTGTTTCAGCCTTGTCCATCACATGTTACAATGGATTGACCCCTAACCAGTCTGCTCCCTGTCTCTCTTTTTCTACACTCCTACTCGAGGTCTCTCTTCCACAGTCCCTTCCCTCCTTGCTCGCTCCCACCCTACAGCCCTCCTTCCCTTTCCCCGTGGGTCATAGTGCATTTAAACCTGTCACGACACAAAAGGATGTTGATATCAACTGTCAAACCTTAAACCCTAATGGGGTCTTTTTTAAGCGACAACCTTAACAGATCAATGCACCCCTTGGAGTCCGGTTACAGAGACTGTCAATGACCACACGTGAAGGAGGGAAAAACTGAGGAAACTGGGGGGGGGTAAACAACAGGAGATCCAATGTGGAAGTACAAAGCAAAGTCAACTCAAGCACAAAACTTGAAATCAACATGACCAGAAACAAAGAGCACCACATAACGTTGATATCTGCATAAATACAGCACGCCTCATGTACAGTATCCTTCGCTTCATTTGGTGGATGTCTTGGGGTAATCCTGCTAATTGCTGCAGCCGTCTTTGTCCAGTCAGGAAACCCACCTGGGTGAGACGTTAAGCTTTTCCAACAAAGTGCTGAAAGGGCGTAAAAGACCAGTGCTGGCGGGGTGTTAAGAAGTTAGATGCCGGGAAGCAGCACTAAGGTGGCGCTAGGCTAGAGAGAGGCCATAAAGCCCTGTTAGGGTACATTAGGTGGAGGAGAGGGTCATAAGGCTTCATGAATGTTTCAGTAGGATCGGGGGCATTTGTCTCCCAGCTCCTCTGTAAAAAACCCATCATGACTCAGTTGGGCGGTGGGGGTGGTGGTGCACTGTGGCTCCAGGACCAGACACTCTCTTTTCCTGTGGTAGATCTCATGCATCTACACCGGCCCTGCATAAATGTGCACAGACTGATACACACCCATACTCTTAGCTGTGGTAGAGCACTCAGAGATTGCCTGTTTCTCCACAGGTTTCATCTCCATCATTGTCAAGATGCTTGTCAGCGTCCAGTTGAATCATTGCTTCTTCTGCTTGGAGTTACAGGTTTAGGGCCTCTTAGGTTTACATCTGCTAATGCTCGGCACCATCACTATAAGCATCAGGTGCTTAAACAGTCATTCCAGCCCCGGAGTAGCTGCTACACAGCGATACCTCAGGGCTTGTAAGGCTATTCTCCCCTTTGACCCCTCAGACCTTTGGGAGCTGCCTGGGGTCATGGCCAATTGTCCTGTGAACAATGGAGGGCTTGGTTTGATGCAAGCACCAACAATATCCTGGCTGTTAAACAGTATTCTTTAAAGCAGTGAGGAAGACAAAGACCCTGACATTGACTTTATGATGAATATCATCCATAGGCACCCATATTTGTTTCTATATGAGTCAGGACACAATGCTGCAAGCCTGTTTCAGTTGGCTTTGTACATGAGTAGACGTAGTACCCCAAATGATTACAAGGCACAAAATAAGACTTGGGGACATAATGTGGGTACAAAGTTGTTTCTTTGTGTCTTTCTAATCATTTGGGACACCGAGGCCCCAGTTTACTAAAGCCCTTAATGTGTGCAACATGTGCAAAACCACTGACATAACCGCTGACTGGTCAAGAAGATTGTCTTGCACCATTGACATGACAATGTCTTAATGCTGACTTTGAAAGCTGAATTTTTTTTTTACTATCCACTGATGATTTTGGTAAATCTGGGTCTAAGTCTCTTAAGTACCCAAATATATTTCTTCCTTTCTTGCATTTACCAGAGGCTCCATTTCCCTGCTCCCCATGTTGTTTTTCTTTTTCTTTCTTTCTTTCCTTTTTTTGGCCCCTGAGCACCATGGCAATATTTTTCACGGTCTTTCATACATGAGTAGTCAGGGTCTCAGGGAAAGACTCTTTTTTTTTTTCATGAGCATAGCCACTGAGCAGAGTGCAACCACTGAGCCTTCCAATTATTATCTCATTTGGGAGCAGAACTGCCAACTTTCAAGACACCAAAACAAAAACAGATACCTTTGCAGCACCTCTTTACGTCAGTGTCACTGCTCCTGCTCGTCTCCTACTCACATAAACCAAGGGAAGTACAAACGAGAGGGTTGATGTGGTTCAGGTGACACTTGTTCTCTCGTCAGGCTGCTCAGTCATGTGCTGGAAAAGTTCGAGAACCCATGATTCAGACTTGTGAGACAAACTGGCCTTCATTTATGGTCTTTCGCCGGCTTCCTGGCATCTACTAAGTGACTGCAGGTTGATAAAGAGGCACTACTGCTGTGATTAGAGAAGGTGAGATGAGGCGGAGGGGGTGATGAAAGGAGGAGGGAACCAACTAGCTGATAAAGCTCTTGTCCTCCCTTGTCTCTGCGCTGTGAGCTTTGTTAAATGTGAGTGACAGCTATTGATGGGTATGTAGCTGAGCAGCCCACTCTGTCCATCACTCTGTCTCTATGTGTGTGAGTGTGCAGGCATATACACCCCTGTGTGCATGTTGTGTGTGTGAAGACATCCGTGGGCATACGTGTCCGTATTTCTCTAGGCTTGTGAGTGCTCAGCTCCATACAAGTGTGTGTTTTCATATGTGTGTGTATGAGTGTGTGTGTGTGTGTGTTTGTGCAAGGGGTTGGCTTGCAGGTTAATACTGTACTGTGCAGCTCACTCATGTATCCTTATTCCCAGGATGGTCCATGGGGGAAAAGATCATTAGTCGTCCTGTGTGGCTGGTGACTTTGCGTCCTCAGGGAAGTAGAAATGAAGGGAAAGGGGGCGGGGTGAGGAGGCTTATTAGCTAATCCAGTACTCACTCATGAAATCTCCCACTTTTCTTGCTATCTCTCTTACCTTTCTCTCTCTGTAGTTTTGTCTCTTTCTGTTCATCTCACACAATCTCATATGAACTTACAAGCAGGAGCAGTGAGATTTCTCTCTAACTCTGTCTCTATCATCTACACACTAAAGCACACCCCCTCCCGATCACCCCATCCTCCCCATCCTCCCTTTCCCCAACAGTAACAGAGAAAGCAAACAGATATCTGTTTGACAGTCGACGTCCGCCATACGTGTCTGAGTGTTGCCTCTAAGTGTTCGTCTAAATGGACAGCTTAGTTAGGATTAGTTAGGCTAACAGCAAACATCTTAGAGGCAGAGATGTCACCTTGTTGGTGCATGGACGCGCATGTGGCAGCAGTACAGTGTCCATATGTTGTAAATCCTTCCCTCAGGGACAACACATGCAGTCCTTTTACCAGGACACATTGTCTTACTTATCTACTGTACATACTATAAATGTATTGAGGTGAATACTTCAAATACTCAATTATTTCACTCAGTTTCCTCCCTGCAATACACAAATAAAATGGTGAAAGAAATTTTTTATCAAGAATTTTTGTATTTCATCTTCCCTGAAATCCCCTGTTTTGTATCATAAAATTATCAATCACCCCTGACAAATAAATGTGGGATGTCCAAACTGAAATGGCGATACAAGCTGAAGCTGGTTTCTTGTTAATGGGCAGTGCGTGCCTCTCCGTTGGTCTATAGTGTTGTAGCAGCATGTGGTCCCACTGTCCTAAAGTATCAGTTCAAGACGTCCCAGGACCATTCAGCGCCACGACCCCACCGAGAGAGAGACATTCGCCTGAGAATAGGCTCTGGCACAGCAGGGGCAGCCAGGAGGCAGCCAACGCCTGGGATTTACACGGCCGTGGTCTGTGGGAGAACAAGTGTGTGTCTGAGCTAGACTACAACATCCGGCTCTTCACTTGCCTACACGCACAGATACAGTAACACAGACACAGACAGACACATGGAAAGAGAAAAAGAGATTGAGGAAAGGGGTGAGAGAGAGACATAAAGAGAGAAGAGAGAGAGAGAGAGCAGGGCAGTGAGTACTGTAACAGTAGCTTCTCTTTCAGCTACCCTCCTGCCTGCCTCCATCACCCACAGGAATAACAGTTGGGTCACATACAATAGCTTTGCGCATAAAGACACACAAATAGCACACCAGGAACCATTGTATAGCGTGATGCATGGGGAGAAGAAGCCTATAACACTTTCTAACATCCCGAATGACAATGCCAGATGTAAAGCTACAAGCAGATTTACTCCTCTCGGCACAGTCACATTTCAATCGGCCTCGGAGAATGAAGCAGTTTCAGTGGTTCAAACAGGAACGAGAGGATAAAGTTTTCTCACAAACACAAATGCTTTCACAAACTCAGATGCTTTCAAATTCTAAAATACCCTCTAAAACTAATTAACTAGATAGATAGATACATAGATAGATACACATTTTTTTTCTAACCCTAAATCCCAGGTATACAGAAGAATTTGGATTTTGGGCTTTGATGGCGGGGGTAAAGTCAAAATGTGTTGCCCCATGGGACCACAGTGGAACCCCACACCAGCCCCCACAGGGCTAAGGATAAGGCCATCTGCCCTCCTTATGCAAGAATCCCCCTTAGAAGACACGCACACACACACACACACACACACACACACACACACACGCACTGCTCTGTAGCAATATGGAGAGGCTTTGTAGACAGTGTTTGATCTGCCTTTCATCCAGCCAGCAGCATGCAGGCCGCTGAGCCTCTCTCTGTGTCTCCTGCTGTACTGTCCGCTGTCCCAGTGGAAATCTCCTGCAGATAACAGCAGCACCAAGCTAAGGCCTCAATGGCTGGACAAAAAGCTGATCAGCCTCATCTCATGACTAAAAGGACTGCGGAGGGTGGGGGGGTGGGGGGAATGCCGGTGGAGAGACACTCCAAGTTATT